>PVIA01000286.1:457375-514810 GCA_004024845.1 Tonatia bakeri | reverse complement strand
GACAGTAGGTAGAAAATAGACAGGGGGAGGGTAGGAATAGTATGGGACATGTAGACACTAGAGAACTTATGACACATGGACATGAACTAAAGGGGGGAATGAGGGTGGGAGGGGATGGGCAGGGTGGTGGGGAGTGAGGGGGGAAAATGGGCCAACTGTAGTTGCATAATCAATAAAATAAAGAATTAAAAAAAATGTTTAGGTAATAGAAAGAAATACAATAAAGATTAAATAAAAATGAAATATGAAAAAATATTTAATAATTTGTTCTAGAATGGTACTCTAAGACTTTGTCAAGAGAAAATGATAAAAGACAGGCAAAGAATTATGTTCATTTAGGTATTAGAATAAAAAATTTTTAAAGTGAACTCATATGGGTCAGTGATAAATAACAGTACATTCACAAATAGACTGTTATATAGACTTTGGCAATAACATTTTGAAGACTGATATGATAAAATGCTTCAATTACTAATATGAAATAAAGTCAGGATATATATATATATATCAGGCTTTTATAATATAACATGTATATTTTAAAATTATTTTAAATAATTTTCTACATTTTAAAACTTTTCTACAATAAAGACATTTTATTTGTGTACTTGAAAAACCAGTTATATTTTAATATAATTATATAGTAATTCATTCAGGAATTACATATCAAAATTAATTTTTCTAAGGCTATGTTTTAGTAACTGAGTATAATGTGTTTATAGAAAATTATCAATTCATAGTTATTATATATTTGTTTATTATCAATTTGTTTACCATCTGTCTTCCCTAAACAGGACTTTCTGCCCCAAAGAAAATTTTCTGTACACACACCGTCCAGTGTTGTAGCCACTAGTCACATGTAGTGAGTGATCCAGTATTTGCAATGTGGCCAGTGCAACTGAAAAACTAAGTTTTTAATTTTGTTTCATTTTAACTAATTTAAATGTAAATTTATATACTCACACACTCTCTTTGACAGTGAAATTCTAGAGCCCAGAATAGTGCCAGGGAAATATTAGGTGCTAAATAAACACTTGTATACTGTTTGGATAGTTAAGTGAAATTATCTGATGACCTGGCATCATTTGATGACATTGGGATAAAAAAGAGATAAAATTTGCTGTTATCCGACATAATATTAACATTAAAAATGGACCAGTGTGGAAGTTGTTGGCCCTAGTACCAATGCAATGGGAAACGAAGGCTCTAATGATACTCATAAACACTTATTAGCGTGCATTATTGCTCTATAAATACAAAATCATTTAATCTTCCAGTCCCAAGAAATAAGTAATATCATTTTTCCTTATTTTATACATAAGGAAACTGAGGCAGAGAGAGGAAAAGGAAGTTACTCAAAGACACACAGCTAGTATCAATGTCACACAACTAGTAGAGCCAGGGTTCAAATAAGGTTCTCTGGGCTCATATGTGTTCTGAGCCTCCATAACATAATGTCTAGATAAGCAGATGTCCTTCCGAATGACTGGGGTGGTGTTTGACGTGAAAGCTACTGGTTTGACTTTACGGTAGACTGTGATGGATGTAGATGGATTTCTCTAACTTGAGCCTTCTGTATCAGATCACAGCGAATATAAAGCATAGTGGCTTTGTTTCGTTCTGTTTTGTTTTCAGTGCGTACACATGAACCTTGCAACTCATCCAACAGACACAGACTGTGTGAAGCCAAGTGCCGGATACCTTGTTAGAATCAGGAGCTCCAAATATAAAGCAGCTTTATTCCCCTCCTTCCAGAAGTTCTGGAACCAAGAGAGGTAAGCTATATAAAAAGAGATCACAAAATGTGATGAGTACAAAAATGAAAACATAAAAGTAGCACTCTGAGAGCTGAGAGAAACTGAGAGAATGAAAGAGAGAGAGAGAATGTACGCATTTGTGCATGCATACATTTGGAAACAGCTGATACTGAAGGGTGGGGGTCCTATTTACCTTCACATCCTGCTCTGCAATTCACCCTGGCCCTCATTTATGCTGTAAGACATTCGAGGACTGGAGTCAGAGCTTGAAGATTTGACCCATATCTGCCATTTATTAGCTGCTGACTTTGGGACGAGTTGTGTCTAGATTTATATAATGGGCTCAAGTATCCCCACCCTGTGGATTTCATGGATTTTTGAAAATACAAGTCAGAATGAGATCTTGGCTGTTACGGTCCAGTACAAAATGTAAAGCCCTATGACAGTGTCAGGAATTTCCCTGACTTGTTAACCTATAACTACGTACTGGGGTGGGAAAGCAAGCTCTCACGCTAGAAACGCTGGCTGACTAAATGGCAGACCCATGCATAAATAATGAGTAGAGTAGGCTCCCGGGAATGTGTCTAGACTTCAGGGAAGTGTCTGATTAAGTGTCCCAAAGGATCTCATTTGCAAAATGTGCTCTCAGTGGCTGTACTGGCATGAGTGGTGTTGTGTTACAGTAGCCTGGTTGGAGGATGAAGGATAAAAGGGGGCAAATTGAGTGTGCAAGGGTGGTGTCAGGAAGGGCACCGCAGGTATTAGTATTAGATGTACATCAGTACAGCACAAGAAGAAAAGCAGGAAGTCCAGGAGCATTTGATCAGGAATAGAGAAATTTCTGAGCCATGACTTGAAGCTTATCAAGTTGGCATAAAAGATTACATTTGTGAAATACCTTACAGCTTTGAGATGTACTTTCCAAAAGATTTTTAGTTTATCCTAAAAAAAGAAAAGAAAACTCTAATGCCAAACACTTTGTGTTGGGCGCTACCACCCCCATTTTATAAGTGAAGAACTAGAAGACCTATAGAGATGAAGTGATTTGCTTAAGGCCTCATAATAAAACCAATAGCTAAGAAAGGACTTCTTACCTGAAGCCCAGTTATTTCTATCATGCCATAGAAAATAGATGTATTAATGACTGACTTCACTGGAGAATGAAGTGAAATTGCAACTTAGGAGGAGGGTCAATCTTGTACAAGCTGTGTTGCCAACCCTGTGGACTGGTGTGGACACGTTTAAGAATCTCCTAACTGGAATGAACACTCATAATTAACTCAAGATTTTCATAGAATTAAATAGGGACGTAAACATAGAGTAGAGCTTTACTTAGTCGACTCTCAACCACATTCAGGGGTTTCGGGTAAGGAGGGACTGCTTGGCCTTCCCACAGGTGAACTCCCTTTCCTGAGCAGCTGTCTGCAATGACTGGGGACTTTGTCCCTGGAGCTCTGAGAACTTGCTTTCAAACAGAAGTCCCCCAGGCAGCCCTAAGGAACCTGGCATCTCTTGAAATCCTCTTATCAAACGCAGCTTTTGCTTAAAGCCCTAACTATTTTGTAAAAGGCAAGGGGAGTTGGTGGCAATTATCCAAGTGCTTCAAGCAAGAGAAATGCATTTGTCTTCCATTACCTAAATTTTCAGGCAAAAATCTCTTAGAGCAGAGCTTCTGCATTTCTGTTATGTAGAGAATTACCTAGGGAGCTTGTTAAAATGCAGATTCTAATTCAGTAGGTTTGGGGTGGGGGTGGAGATTCTGCACATCAGACAAGCTGCCAGGGGATGCTGCACCTAGTCGGTGGACCATACGTAGGGTAGCAAGGTTTTAGAGCATCCAATTACCAGTGGAATCCACCCCAATTCTCCACTTTGCTGTCTTTGAAGAAGAGGGTCTCAAAATTTAGGGCACATTAGTGTCACCCGAGGAACTTGGAAGAAAATGCAGTTTGGTTTGGTAGACCTGGGTAAGGTATTAGAATTTGCTTTTCTGACAAGTCCCTCAGCCCTTCTCTGGGATCATTCTCTAAGAAATGTTGCTTTAGAAAAAAGGAAGCAGGGTCATGATCCAAGGTGCCTGGAAGTGCTCAACTGGGCCAGTACGCAGCCTTTGGAGTTAGTAAGTCTTAACTACTGAGATGTTTCTTTAGGTGGAGGACAATATAAAATTCAGTGGAAGAGTATCAACCTATAAATTCCATAAAATACACTGGAGTATTTACATGGGCTTCTGCATTGCTGAGCAGGGAAAATGAGTCTCAAACCTCTGATTGCACCCCTTGTAATTTTATTCTGAAGAACCTGAGACGTGACAGAAGTAGGAGCAAATGAGAGTCATAATAACTGGCACCAGAGACAGTGGAAAAGTAGATTTAGAAACAGCCCCTAGAGGGCCAGACACCCTGGTGAGAAAAGGATGCATGTTGCCCCACTGACAAAATCGAGTCTTTTTTGTTCATTTGTTTTAGAAACTATTTTTGTGGAAATTTACTAGAAAAGTCTTTGGGTATCTATAGACCTAGGTCACTTTGAGAGATGTGTGTTTTTGGGGGGTGAAGAATTGACTATAATGTAACAGTGTAAAGGTAGATAAAGTTGACTTATGGTGAAAATAGTTATATTCCTCCACGAGCTCCTACTCGCTTTGCTTAGACAACTCATTGGGGAAGAAGGCACTGACATGGTTTCAGCTACCTCTCCCGAACAACGGAAGGACCAGGTGATGGAGAAAAAGCAAGTGGGGCTGGAAGGGCAGGGACTTAGAACCCAAAAGATTAGTTGCGTTCCTAACTGAACCAGTAAGTGGCTGTGGCGTCTTGTGCCATCACTTTGTGTCCTTTGTCATATGTCCTTTGAACAACATGAAACTAGATTAAAAATAAGGTTCCACTGAGCTTGTGAGTTCTGTGTTTTCATTGTTGCAGCAATTATTTTTTTTCTCACTAGTGCTACGATCAACTGAGAACAGCTGGGGGAGAACTCATAAACATTCACCGAAGAATCCATCACATGGTGCGTCTGTCGCAGTTCTGTGTATAGACTTAATGATCTGCTTTTTCAGTTTCATTGTGGCCAAGTTTTATGTTCTGAAATGCCTTATACTTGAGGACTTCTACTTTCTTTTCTTTCTGATGCAATCATTGCCACAGACCACATCTCTGATTTCCTAAACCATTGAAG
Organism: Tonatia bakeri; assembly: GCA_004024845.1. Taxonomy (NCBI): domain Eukaryota; kingdom Metazoa; phylum Chordata; class Mammalia; order Chiroptera; family Phyllostomidae; genus Tonatia; species Tonatia bakeri. The sequence goes on along the minus strand of PVIA01000286.1, from coordinate 509,876 downwards.
TCTCACATCTGAAATAAATGGATGAACTCGGCCCCTTTTTACAGTGAACTTTTAATTAATCTGTTACAGACTCTCTTTTTTTGGTTCACTTATTTGAAATATTTACATAATTTTGTGCTTTTTAAGAAAAACTTTTATTACTAGAATGATAATTACTAATATCTTCCAATTCTGGAGTTTGGGAGTTAGACCTACACAATAGATTTGGAGAATTATATAGTCTCTAAAGCTTAAACTTCACCTCCTTTGTCAAGACTGCCTTGATTTCCTTAAGTTGTAACTCTTTCTTTCTTTCTCTTTCATCCTATATATCATTGCCTTTTTCCTCCATTATTCTTTAGTGTATTACCTGGTGTGAGCAATCTTAGGTAATATACGATACAAGTTTATACTGAACACTGAAATCATTGGGTAGATTAAAACATGTACTGAACCCAGAGACCTTGGTAGGTATCTCTATGTTGGACCATACAAGTTTCACAGGAAAATGAATGTCTCGGACAAATCTGAAGTCCCCAGGGAGGGAGCTAAGCAAGTAAAAAGGAGGAATTTTTCCATACGGCAGTCCTGGGTAGCCTGCATGGACCCAGAAGTCCAGTTCTAGCTCGGACATCACCAACTCTGTGAGCTTCAGGGAGCTTATGAACCCCCCTGATTTCCAGTTTTCTCAACTATCGCATGGAGATAATGCTGCCAAGCTCCCAGAGTGGATATGATATACATACAAACTCCAACAGTGGTATGCAGTCACTATATGCTAAAAATGATAGAAATGATATTGGAGGGAAGCACTAACTGACAGCCAAGTAGAGTTCAATCTACTCGCAGGTGGGACAGACCATGGGGATCAAGTCTAAGGACAAATTTGAGTGAGAGTGAAGCCTAACTTGGGAATTAAGGGCCGCAAGGCATTTTCTAAAGTCAACTGTTTTTAAATACTTTCAATCTCCTGCTCTTAAAGACATGAGGTTTAGGAACTCCTGCCTGATTATTATGCTTTGTAATATGCATTCAATAGGGGAGAGGAAACTCAATAAAAGGGAATACAATAATTTGTAGCCTTTATTTCTCTAAGGTATAAACTACTTATTTTGAGACATATAATTATTAAAATTATAATTGTCTATTGGCAGGTAGAAAATTGGAAGCAAAGAAATGAATTCATAAAAGCATGGTTACTCCGTGGATAATTTTTATTCTTTTGAGTAGTTTGTATTACTTAGTGGCCTTCAGAGAAACAAATCAATAACTATTATTTAAAGCTTCCCTGCAGCTTCCAGTGCTTCAGGAGCCTTTTCTCTGTCAGTGATCCCATAATTTCATCAATATGGTATCATTAGCACTCCACAGCTAGCAGTTAACCTTTATCTAACAAGCTCAGTTATAGCTTTAGGGGAAAAAAAAAAACTGTCACTCACAAGGAATATGCTCAGATTTCAGTAGTATAGCTAGTTCTACTTAAGATAGATGAAACATCTGGTAAAGTTATAGTTAGAGCTAGAGTAAGTATTGATTTGCAAGAACCAATTTCCTGTTTTTGAAGCAATCTGAGGAAGCAAGGGGATATCTGTTATCAGTCATTTTTAATCTTCGTGAGAAGTAAAGTGCTCCCTGATAGGCCACCGTAACATTCTGGTTTCTTGCAGAGCTCATTAACAACAGCTCCATTTCGGATTCCAAAATACACATTAGTGTTTCACTAGTAACACTGCTGTATTTGTAGGGTGCTTTCACACAATCACTTCAAATGATCCTCACACCGCTGGGAGGTGGTGATAATTATGTCCTTTGTTCTGGTTTGAAAGTAATCTCACAGAGATTAAGTACCATGTTGTTTCTCCCACAGCTATTAAGTAACACAAAGCCCTAGTCGTTTTAACTCATTTTCATGAGTACTTTTGAGCAAAAACATATGCCTGGTTCCTTGCCCCAAATTTACCTGTAAATTTCTGGATAACCTTGAAAGTTGCTTACCTGGTCCTTGTGTCTTCAACTGCAAAATCAGCTGTACTAATGGGGTTGGTTCTATGAACCCTAAGTTCATTTTTATATATATAATATCTATGATTCTAGACATCTCTAAGTTAACTTTGTATCTCAGCAAGAGTACTTTAGTTTTAATTATTGATGAAATTACATCATGTCCCAGTCATTGTCCTATGGTATGTTTTGTGAGAATGATGTTTTTAGTCATATGAATACCCTAAACAAAGCATTTGTCTTTTAAGTCTTTGCAAAGAATATTTTGGAGATTCCTTCTTTAAAAAATTGTATGCATGAATTATGATTTACAGATTATATTCATAATAATATTAATCATTGATTTCCCCCCAAGATCTAAAACATTGCTTCTGACAGGTATTAGAAGAAACTGTATTGATTTAAATAGTCAATACAGAATAACAAATAAATGGATGTAATAGTGACTCATCCATTTGTTTATATTAATGTGAATTGTCTGGGTATACTATATATATCATTAGAGAATGAGAAGAGAATTCCAGAGACAGGTCTACAAATAATCTATGTATTAGATAAAAACAGTTTAAGTCGAGGAAGAGATGCCCATTTTAATTTGTCATGGACTAAATTAAATATAGAAAGAAGAATAAACTTTTGTTAAGAAGATTAACTTCTTGTTTAATATACAGGGACACGTGTTGTCTCAAAGATTAAAATTGAATACAGTCCAGTAGAGACACAAGTGATTTATTTTAACCCAGATAAACACTGGCAAAGAGAAAACGAAGAGAAAAACCTAAGAAATAAGTTGAAAACCTGCAGAATTATTCTCGGATTGTTGAGCTCTTGAAGACGACACTTATAGACCATGCTCCTTCATCACAATAGAGTTGAACTCAAAGGGAGTTAAATCTCTTCAATTGCATGTTCTACTTATAGCCATCTTATCTGAAAAGGGTTGAAAGGGAACAGAAGAGGTCAGGTAAAAGGTCGAGTATGTATACATATATATGCCTATGTCATATCACACATACATGGTGGAGGAAAAGTAAATTTGCAGTTGTGAGTATATAAAACACAGTTTATTCTTGGATTGTTATTTATTAATTATTATATTATTTTCCATATGAACAATTGTAAATCTATTTTTGCCCCATCCTGTACATGCACAAAAACTTACTTTGTATATGTGCCTATAGGAAATTCATTATTTAATAAAAATCTCTTCAGGAATTTTATATATACCACAGTTAAAAGTGGAATCCCTGTGGTTAAATTGGGAGTAAGGAGCCTAGAACTCCTTGTTCCTTCATTCCCAATGAAGATTATTGAAATACCACCTCAGTTTGAAAACCAGTGATGCAATCCATGTTATTTCCTCTTTATATATGAGGAAACTGAGGCCCGGGCATGTTAAAATGTTTGTGCCCATCCCAGTCCATCACTCACCCACCTGGAACTGGGATGCCACTGAAGCCCTGTAACAAGAGGATGGCAAAGGTTCTCTCTTTGAATATTCAGACTCTTGCCTTTTAGTCACAACTGTGCTGCTGATTTGGGTCTCTGACCTTGAACAAGTCAATTGACTTCTTTGAATTGCTGCCTTCTTGCCTGAAAACAGGAAGGATGCTAGGAATTATGAAAACAGGCAAAGGAAGAGCAGATCTCCTACAGGACACTTTTATTTCTACAAAAATAACTCCAGCTGAAATCCTCCAGAAATCACTAAAGCTTTTAACTGCAAATAAAATGAAAGCCTTAAAAAGAACTTCAAAAAAAAAAAAAAGCAAACATTAAGAGGGAATGTTTTCTGGGCCTCTATGTGGGAAATGCCTTAAATACAGAATGGAACGTTTATAATGGAATGATGTGCGTTTTACTCCTGCAGTCCTTTAAAAATTTTTCAGGGCTGTATTGCCAACAGCAGGGAAATAAGAATGCATTAAGCCCTCCTCACTCTACTACCAATCTAGTATGTAATTTGATGTGGCTAGTGGCAAACACAAAAATTAATTGGAATCTCATATTTTAGATAAGAATATATAACCTTTAGCATTTCAATTGTCTGTTTTGCCTTTCTTTTTGTATTTAAAGTTGTGAATTAGGTTTAGCAGAAAATTATGTGTATCCACCTAGCTATACTGCAGAACCATGGGAAGGAAAGAAAGAGAAATAGAAACATAGATTATTTAAAATATCTCTTAATTACATGATTAAATGTGTCCATGAAGACCAAAGGATGGTACAACATTTTCTTCATGGCTCACTTTTCAGTCCATGCTAATTTCATATATGGGAGACATAGATGTCTCCTTTTTTCTGTTCTCCTTTGATCCAATGGATTGACCAATGTTGGTGGGCACTAATACACATAGCACAACACATTTATAAAATTTAATCAGAAGAAAAAAAGAATGAAATTATATAAATACCAAAAATTGATAAAACACAAAGAAAATGAGAAAAGAAAAGAGAGACAAAATAACTACAAGGCTAACAGAAAACAACTAACAAAATGGCAGTTGTATATCCTTTCTAATCAATCATTATCTTAAAAGTACGTGTAAACGTGAAACATTTCCAAACTCAAGTTATAAAGCTAGTGTTACCCTGATACCAAAGCCAGACAAAGATACCACAAGAGAAGAAACCTGCAGGCCAATATCTCTGATGAATACAGATGCAAAAATCCTCAAGAAAAATGAACCAACCAAATCCAATAGCATATTAAAGGATTATACACTGTGACCAAGTGGATTTATCCTTGGGATGCAAGGATGGTTCAACCTATGAAAGTCAATTAATATGATATGCCACATTAACAAAATAAAGGTTTTAAATTACATGATTTCTCAATAGATGAAAAATGTCTTTGACAAAATTCGACATCCTTTCATTATAAAAATATTCAACAAACTAGAAACAAAATAGAAACAAATTACCGCAGTATAATAAAGACCATAATAAAATGCCTATAGCAAATATTATATTCCACAGTGTAAAACAGAAAGCTCTTCTTTTCAGTTCAGGAAGAAGGCAAGGATTTCCACTCTTGCCATTTCTATTCAACAAAGTACTGGAAGTCATCCTAACTATAGCAAGTAGAAAAAATGAAAGAACAGGTATCAAAATCAGAAAGGAAAAAGTAATCTCGCTATATCTTATATGTAAAAAAACACTAAAGACTTCATTTAAGACACTATAAGAAGTAGTAAATAAACTCAGTAAAGTTAAGGATACGATTCAAAACAAAAAAATCAGTTGTGTATCTATTCACTAACAATGCATTATCTGAAAAGGAAATTAGGGAAACAATCTCATTTACAATAGCTAAAAAGGAACAAAATATGAAGGAACAAACAACTCAGGAAGTGAAAGACTTGTGTTTTGAAAACTATAAAACATTGAGTAAGGAAACTAAATAAGACACAAACAAATGGAAAGACACCACAAGTTCATGGATCTTATATATACCTTAACATTGTTCAGGTATACAGACTTCCCAAAGTGATATACAGATTCAGTACAATTTTTGTCAAAATCTCAATGGCTTTTTTTACAGAAACAGGAAAAATAGTTATAAAATCTATATGGAACCACAAAAGAGCAGGAAATAGCCAAATCAGTTTTGAAAGAAGAATAAAGCTGGGGTCTGATTTCAAAATATATCACAAATCTTCAGTAATCAAAACAGCATGATACCAGCATAAACACACCCATGTAGACCAATGGGACAGAATAGAGAGCCCAGAAATCATGCATATAGAGTTAATCGGTCTTCAATAAGAACACGAAGGGGGAAAGATAGTCTCTTCAAAAATGGCATTGAGAAACTGAATAGTCATATGCACAAGAAGGAAATTGGACCCTAATTTTACCCCCTACATAAAAGTCAATGAAAAAGACTTACACATAAAACCTTAAACTAAAACTCCTAGAGTAAAACAGGGGGAAACATTCATGACATTATTTTGAAAATCATTTCATGGATATGATAGATATGACACAAAAGCACAGGCAACAAAAATGAAATCAACAAGTGGGACCACATCAAACTAAAAAGTTTCTGCAGTATAAAGAAAACAATCTATGGAATGGGACAAAATATCAGCAAACTGTATATCTGATGGGGAGTTAATCTTGAAATATAGAAAAGAACTTCTATAACTTAATATTTAAAAACTATTTCCTAATAACTGAATTGGGTAGGAAAGTTTTTACTTTCTATATATTTATTTTGTATTTTGGCACTGTTTTATATCTACTTTATAAGCTCTGATTTTATTTGTTAAGATTTTGGAATTTTTTGGTGAGCAATCAGTCTGTTAGATCTTTATCTTGTCATATTGCATCATCTCAGACTTCAAGTAAATTGAACAATTAATAGTGATAATAGAAAAACTAGCTTTACTACTAAATGTAATTAGAAAGAATTTTAATTTTTCACCATTATATGTGAGTATTTTAATAAGATTCTTGTATATAATATTTATGAAGCTATGGAAGCATCCTTTTACTACCTACTGAGACTTCTATTATTATCGGGAATGGGAGTTGAATTTTATCAAATGCTTTTTAGTCGTCTGTTGAGATAAACCATATATTTTTCCTCTGATATCTGCTAAAGTAGTGAATCTCATTAATAGATAAGCATATTTAATCATATGCATTTCTGAGAGGTCTCCTTTGTCATGAAGTAGCACTGTTAATATATGGTTAGCTTACTGAAAGAATTATTAAGATTTTGAAAACCTGTAACTGAGTTTGAGCTTTTTTTAAGGTATTCTGACTCTGCTCATGTCATTTCATTAATTTTAATTCCCTCAAGTGTAAGAGGAGTACATTCTACCCGATTCACAAAGTAGCTGTTAGGATTAGATGATATTATAAAATTCTTATGTAGTAAAATAAAGTTATATACATATTATTTATTACATATGGTATTCAAGAGAACTGAAAGACTAGTCTTATATCTTCCAGTAGTAAACATGAGCTACCTAGTGTACTGTTAATGAGGATAAACTGAGTGCATTGAATTACTACTTAGTGCAATTCTCCTTTCTTTTCCCCCAGTGGCATTGGCTATATCCGTTGAACAAATGAGGAGCCCAAGGCACATAGATGGTAAGTTAATTTTTCATAAGCCTTCACCAATAGTAGACCTACTATCATAGCTTTGTCTGAGGGTTTGGTGCTAGCAACCAATAATTCCTGGTTAGTAGTATTCTTTAAGGATGATTACTACTTTGATGGGTAGAAAGAAAATGGCCCATGGGACAATATTTTGAAGATTGTCCACTAGATGGCATTATGAGCCTATCAGAATTGTTCGAATTAGGTATTTATTTACTAACTAAACACTAATTAGTTAAAGATATTGGTGCATGAAAATTACTGATAGTAGTACTTTCTTTGAGAAAGCTGTTTATCTCTTTTGCCTGACTATAAACTAAAGGTAGCGATGACGTGAAACTATTTAGCCCTTGTGAGAGCCATCACCCCTGTGAGAAAATAACTGAGCTGCAGCACGGAGGGCATGTACTCTCACAGCAACAAAAGGCCAGTGAGAAATTTTATCAAGAAGGACTAAACATGTTTTTGTTCTCGATTGAATTGCTTTACCTCTTTGTGAGATAAATGGATTCCAAAGGAGCTTAGATAAGGATATCAATGACAGGCTTGAAAACAGCTTGGACAGGAAACTGGGTAGGATGACAACGCGGAAGCAGTTTTAGGTTTGACTCAGAGGGCGCCTTACCCTGTCATCCCTTTTGGGTTGCTTTTGGGAACTGAACGCTCGGGTGAATGGAATTTAGGTAGTGATAACAACAAATAGTATCATGATTATCAATTCTTGGTTTAATTCTTATTATTTCATGTGACAAAGGAAAAATAACGAAATTTAGAACCAGGACTTTTTTGGTGGGGACATCCTGAACAAACACTGGTTTTTCTGTTTTATTCTGTTCTTTTTCCTTTGATCACATGTATTCCCTCCACACATCCCCACCTCCTCCAGTGCGCTTTTACTCACTCTTATAGTAAATTTAAGAATGAAACACTTTTACATCTCTTTAAACTCTTGAGAAAGAAAGGACACTCCCAAATGGGGAGCTCAATGGTTCAGAGTAAAATAGAATAAAATTGAATGGTTTATGGGTGCAATTTGGAATCATGGGTGGAAATATTATCCCCAGTAGACATACTTATGCCATCAGCTATAAGTGCAACAGGTATGTCTGGTCCTCAGTCATACTTTGATGTTTTTATTATCATGTGCTTGAAGCCATTCTCTAAAACAGAGGTGTTGAACTAATTTTCACTGGGGGCCACATCAGCCTCGCGGTTACCGTCAAAGGGCCAAATGTAATTTTAGGACTATACAAATGTAACTACTCCTTAACTAGCGGCAAGGAGCTTGGCACTGCCAAGGTGAGAAGCAAGGGTAGAAACAAGGTGCCCGGCCAGATAAAACAAGGTGGGTGGCCAAATTTGGCCCGTGGGCCTTGTGTTTGCCCCCTTGCCCTAAAAGTTATCAAAGGAAACTCTCACAACTACAAAATAGTAGTCCTTTCATCAGCAGTTATGTTTTAATCATTTTTATAGATAGATATGCCTGCTAAGGAAGAGACTGATTTCCAATAGACAGGGAGTCTTGAGAAAAAAGAAGATACCCCATTAGTGTGTATTAATGCCATTAATCAGAGTCAAGAAAAGATAGAAAAGTTTATAGATGTTAAGCATCTTAAGAAAATATATTCCTCTATACAGTTTTGCTGTTTCAAAATTTTAGCTTTATATTTTATGTCACAGTTTGGGGGAGTTCTGTCTTCTTAGTTAATCAGTAAATGGTCAATATTTAAGACATGACACTCTTCTGAAATCCATCAGAGTTCAAGTAGAACATTCTTAGTCAGGTTGCCTGGCTTCCAAGTGTTGAATCATGCTGACTAAGGGGCAATGGTTCAGGGAGGTAGGAGAGAGGATTCGTGTCCTCACAGAAGTCATGTGAGTCATAAAAGCTTCCTTCTAGAACTGGAGAGCTCTCTAGGTCTCCGGGTCAGAATCCTCTAACCAATGGGAGAGAGAGAGGTTTCAACTGCCCCTTTTAATTCAGTGGGAGAAAAATGTTTGGAATGTCATTTGCGTAACTGTGACCTCAATGCAGCAACATGTCCAGGCAGGTGAGACCGAATCCACCATCCCGTAGGTAGAAGTCTAAAGGCGCACTTTTAACATTCCATGACAACAATGGGTAACATGGGATAATACTCTCATCTACATAGGTGAGACTAGAAGGTAATGTCATTCATTTAAAAAATCCACAATTATAGCAGAATGCTTTCAATTGAATGAATATTGACTCTTCTCAGAAGTAGTCAATCTTGTCTTTTGAGAATAGATTTGAATTTGGAAATAGCTGAGATGTAGGTAGCTTGGCGCCAGCGCAGAAGAGAATCACTTGAGAAGCTGAACAGATAGAAAGGTTCAGGCTGTAGTGCTAAATCTTGTTTTTCAAATCAAACTTTCTTTTGGTTTTCTCAGACTTTACCTGTCTGTGGTAAGGAAGCTTGAAATAGAGAGTTGTTTTTTGTAATATGATAATACGCGCTTTTCTCCCAAAGTGGACATTTCACGAAAAAAATACAGCAACTTCAATAGTCAACTTGGTAGACCTTTAAGACTCGGTGCCTTCTAATCAGATATACTGGTTGACGATGCCTAGATCTAAAGAACTTAGATTTTTGGTCTTATTTCCTTATAAAGAATTCTAAAGATCACCTGAATTTATGCTATTTATTCTGGAATTTCATGTTTTCTTTCCTTCTTTTTTAGATAAACTCTAAAACGTGCTAGTAATATATTTTGGGATTTTTTGAAATTAAAGGGAAATTTGCCTTATTATCTTCACTTAGAATAATTGGTTTGCCTTCTATGAAACATGAAAAAAAAAAGACTTAAATGTAACCCTTGCTAGAGTAAGGTCTATGGAGAACTGACTTAATTCAGTCTCTGTCTTCTGCAGTGACAGGATCCCACTATTTGAACTAGCACTGCAAAATGAGAGAACTGGAGTAGGTAAAGAAGAAAAGTTTTTAGACAAAACTCTGAGCCTCTGTCCTGATGATCTGCACGTTGGAAATGTGGCGTATAGCAGCCTATTCATAGAGCTGTACATTCACTGCTGACCATTTCTAGAGGGACTAGTGACTTTCCACTGGCAAGTCACCATGATCACTGTTCATATATTTCAAACAAAGTTTTTTATTTATAGAAGCTTGGACTTGGCTGATTAAAATATTAGTAAAGTCTACCAGAAGGGAAATAAAGGAAGGTCTTCCTCATTGATACATGTAAATTATAGCAAGTCATGGTGTAGCTTTGCAGTATGTATCACTTATATGAGCTATATGTAATAAGCTGTATATATCTATATTTGACATATACAATTACACATATATGTCATATATATTATCTATATAAAAGAATATTTGAAAAGAAAGTATTTCTATACATTTGGAAGAGATTTTCTTTTCCCACAATTCTGCCTTTCTATTCTTATTCAAAAGATTCTCCTATGTAAGAAAGTGACTAAAATGTGATTGCTTTTCTCATCAAAGGAAATTAGACCATTTATATTGCAAGCCTCCTTATCTCCACTAAGTCAAACAAAATCAGTCTCCCATTTGATCCTAAAACTAAGAGTCTTCAGGAGCAGGAGTGAAAAGGCAACTGGGAAGATGTGTTCTAGAAAGAATTCAGAAATATGGGATCCAGTCCTAACGTTGGTTTAGAGCCGCTGTGTGCCTTTGGGCAAATCGTGGGGTCTCTTCAGGGTCAGTTTCCTGGTCTGTAACATGGAGCTGAACCAGAAAGTTTCCAAGGCGGTGGGTTTCCACCCAGTCTGCACATGAGAATCGTGTAGAGGCTTTGAAGGAGATGAGTTCTTTGAATTATCCCCAGGCCTACCACAGGACGTGGTAAGGCTGCCAGGTTTAGCAAATAGAAACAGGACTTGCAGTTAAATTTGGATTTCAGATAAATGATGAATACATTTTCTATTGTTGTTTAGTTACAGATGTCCCCATTTTGTACCCATTGCTCTCCCCTGTCCTGTCCAACACCAGCTTCCAAAGACAATCCCCACCCCATCACATTTAAGTATTAATATGCCCCAAATATTTATCTGAAAACCCTACACGTAATAGAAAGTTGCAGTCTGTGAGATGAATGTATGTCATCAAGCCTGTACTGCTGGGGGTTTTAGATGGAGAATGTGAAGTGGTAGGGGGTATGTGTTTCAAGAGATTTTTAGTCATAGCACATGGGGAGTCTCTTACTCTTTTTTCAAGTGTTATTAGCTTTGATTGCAGTACTTTTCAGCCTCTGACAAGAACTATTAGAGCAAATGGAATGCTTTTGGCTGTAAGTAAAGTATACCTCAATTACAATAGCTCAAAGGATAGGTTCATGAATTTCCTTAACAAGCAGTCTGGAGTTAAGATGAAGTCATCAAGGACCCAGGTGTCATTGGTATCTCTCTGTGGGGACATCTTCAGTGTGTTGACTTTCACTTTCAGGTTTGTCCCTATAGTTGTGAAGTCACTCATGCATCTCCATGTATCGTGTCTTCATATAAATATATTCTGAGAGAAGTTTTGTAATGTACAAAACTGGAGGAGCCATTTTTTTCCTTTGAGATTTCTACCCCCAGAACACTCTCTCTTCAAAATCATTGGCCAGAATTGGGTCACATGCCCATGTACTCCCCACAAGGGGCTAGAATGCAAATTTCATGTGTTTTCACTTTTCCTGGTGAAAGGCAGGTTCTGTAAATAATAAATAATGTGGTTAGAAATCAATATTGTGGAGGCAACTGAGTGTCTTCCCTAACCATCACATCTAGGATAATCCATTCTCTTCAAGTGGCATCAATGCATGGGTAGCAGACCATTTTAAAGGAAAGGGGAAACTTCACATCTTTCAGAGGCAGTTTCTTTGAAGGCCTTTATGTATTAAACCCTGAACGAAACCAACTAGACATCTGTGTTGGTCTCAACATAGCCCTTTAAACATAGACCTTTAGAGAGAATGCTTAGAGCCTGAAAAGTACACAGTCACATCCCCATCTGCCCAGAAAAAATAAAAAATAAAAAATAAAAAAATTTGAAGAAGTTTTTTTTCTTTTTTCCATTATTCACCTTAGTTTTTCATGCCAACTATTTGGCGCAGAATCTCATTGAATGCATGCACAAAAATCTCAGAAGAGCTGGCAGGATCCTCATTTCAAAGGGGAATTTTTTTTTTCTGTTTGAATCCATCCAGATGTACTTTCATTCTTAAGTACACTATTAAAAGGAAGGTAATACAGACAATAATTTTCTTTTGATGCCCATGACTGCTCAAGATTCTTAAAGAACTCTGCACACTTATTTTAACCTCCGATCATCCTTTCAATCAGGAGAGGCAGAGCAACGTGTTTCTGTGCAGAGAATTCTTAACTAGCTTCAAGACCCAAGAAGAGCTTTGGCCCCGATTTTCATACGATGTACATGCTTTTGCTTACATGTAAATGGGAGGTGTAACTGGGATAATTCTTTCACAGTGCTCCTAAGACACAAATATTAAAGTGTATTTTCCAAAGCTTATATAAAATTTCAAGTGGTGTACAAAATATGTTTAAAATGCTACATATGGAGAAGAGAGAAGAAAAAGAAAACTAGCACTTAATGAATAGCTTTGCTATTTCAGGCACAATGCTAGATGTCTGACGTCTTTGATTTATGTAATCTTGAAAGCAACTTTTTGAGTTTTTTATGGGCTATTGATTTATCCGAAATCCTATAATCTAATGAACATCAGAGACAGAATGAGAGTTATTGCCAAAGACTACTCCTGCAGAGGAAGATATGTGGAGGTTTTAAGAATATGTGCTTGATAAGGTGTTTTTTTCTTAGTTTGTATCTTTGCCTGTCTATTAAAATAGAATTTCTGTTTAGGGTTGAATTTCAGAGCAGGCTCTAAACCCAAAACAGCACTCGTGATCATTAGCAGGATATCCATCAGAGATATTTTCTTGAGAAAGATTTGCACATTTTCTCCTGCCTGCTGACAAGGATAGGCCCATTCTCTGGAATCCACTCCATTACACATTCCAAGCATAGCAATCAATCATTAATTATTCTCCGGAAGAGTGTTCTGAGTGAAGGAATTCTTTGGGTGATATGGTAGAACAGGGAAAAACAAAGACATCTTAGGTCCTTAGTAGTTATGGCAGTATTTGATCCAAAATCCCATTTTTATAAACATTTTCTAATTCTACACTGCTTCATCACTTCCCAAGAGTAAACAAGGGGGAGACTATGGATTTTTTGTGCTAAGGAAACAAGTAGCTATTGAAGTTTCCTATCCTAAGTAAATGTGATTTGTAGCACAAAATGGCATAGTCTTAGAATCTTGAGCTGTGTGCTAAATTCTCGAAAAGGCTCAGAGGTATGCATAAAAGTTTGTGCGATTATTTGAGAAAAGGGTTGGAGTTTGGAGGAAGACTAGGGGAGAGAATACTCTGAATAAAATTAGGCAATGAACTTCAGTTACCTCTGGAAAGAGAAGAAAGAATTTGAAAGTGAAAATTCAGTCCAGTACAAAAAAACACTGCCCGAAATTCTCTTACTAGGTGTGTGGGTTTTCCTCTTTCTGATTCACAGTAACTTGGATGTAGTGAGAGTTTAATTTATTGCTTTAGGGTCGAAAACTCATTTATTCAACAATCATTTGTTCAATAATAATTGATTCAACAACCCCTTGCTGGGTGTCATCTATGTGTCAGACATTGATATAGGGGCAGAAATAAAACTGTAAATTGGGGTGGATATAAGATAGGTGTCACTGCAGAAAAGAGCAAATGCCAGAAGTCAAGCAAAGAAGATGGGAGAAAAGTCTAAGGCATTCCTTCTTCAGAGTGACCCTGCATGCCAGGCCATCCTCTTCCTGCCCCACCCACTTAGTATATAAACGTAACAGTGGGGCCCAAGGCCCTTGAAAATTCTGCTCACTTAAAAAAAGAAATGTCTACATTTTTTGCACATTTAACAATGTGCAAAGAACCTGTAAGAAATGTGTTTTTGAATAGAACCACCAATAACAGGGAGTGTGAAAAAGTGTGATGTCGGTCCTTTAAAAGGGTATAAGTCAGAAACCTCTGGCTAGGATATAGATTTCAACTTTGCTGCCCTAAACAGGTGGCTTCAGACTACAGTATTTTTAACTTTTAGTTGACTCTCAGAACTCTAACTTAATATTAACTTTTGCTTAGAGACACGCCTGTCAGAATTTAACCCAAGGCAAAGGAAAATTTCCGGAGACAGTTCCATAGCTGGGGGAAGTGTTCTTTGCCACTTCCAGTGATCCCTTCCTTTTCTTGTCTATTACTGATTTATTTCTAAACTCAGAGGAGTCAGGGCATGATGGACTCTTACCTGGAAACCCTGAGATCACCTAGAATTGCAGACAAGGCAGGCCCGCCCATCCTTGCCATCAGTGTCAGGCTAAGCCTGGACAAGAGAAACCCTTCTCTGACCTGGGATGGGGACCATTGAAAGTGTGTAAAAACCAGGTTTATACTCTGCTCCTTGGCTTGTGCAACTGAAGGAAAGGTTTCCTAATGGCTCACGAAACCAGGAAGAAAGCTGACCCTAAAAATACTAACCATATGCATAGAAACTGAACACCATATTGCCCCAATATTCAGAAAACTGATGAAAACATTTTCAGTCTTAATCCCAGGCTTGGTGTCTTAAAGACACAGCAAGTCTCAAGTAAGTACAGGCTTCATATCTGAATTTTTTTAAATGAACTTTTAGCCAAACAGCTGGTAAACAGGTTTCCCTGACAGCCTTTATAGAAACCTTTATTGTATCTGCTCAACAAAAACATGCTGAGGGATCCTTTGTGAAGGGCCTTGGGAAGGTCATTGAACCCCCTGTGCCAACTGCTGGGTTACAGGCCATGAATGCATGTAGATATCTCACTGTCTTGTCAAAGATGTCCTTTGATCTGGCATTTTTCCGCTAGTCTAACCTCACCTCACATCATAGTAGGTGTCGTGATCATTCCCCTTGCACGTTCGATATTGTGCAAATACGTAATACTCATAAAACGAAAAGCATACTGCTGGATTTGTTGTCATAATACTTTTCACTTGTCACAAAGAGACTAACTTAGCCTCTAATTTAAAACAATACACCAAATATCTTTGAAAGATTCTAGAGAAGAAACATTGCCATTTTCATCCATTCTCCCTCAACAGTCTTTGAGTTTTAAGTCTTGCATCTCTCTTCTCTCTGTTAGCTTTTTAAAAATAATTTATTTATTTTTAGAGAGGAGAAGAAAGGGAGTAAAAAAGGGAGAGAAACATCAATGTGTGGTTGCCTCTCATGTGCCCTCTACTGGGGGCCTGGCATGCAACGCAGGCATGTGCCTCCACCGGGAAGGGAACCAACAACCCGTTGGTTCACAGGCCAGTGCTCAATCCACTGAGCCACACAAGCCAGGGATTCTCTCTGTTTTCTTAAACTATATCCTACTGTCTCTGGGTACCAACTATCCTAGGTTAAGATTTTGTTTGTGTTTCTCTCTTTTTTTCTCAGTGTATTCCTCTGATTGTCCCTATTCATTTGTCATAACATCTAATACCCATATAATGCAAAGAGCGCACCATGTTCCCTAATGGATTCATATGTGTGCATATGGTACATATCTTGAAACAGTTTTTAATTTCATATAGCTGTGCAGTCAGCTGCTGGTTTCTACTGCTTCTGGAAGCCTTGCCAGACCATCTGCACACCCTCTAATTACATTTTCTGACCAGAGGGCAACTGGCAGGAGTTAAATACGTTATGATCGTATTCAACAAAATTTGAGGATTCCAATGCCCTAGCTCAGAAGCTATACCAGCTGGCCTGCAGCAGGACACAGAGGTTAACAAGGCTTCCACTTCAACTGCCGTGATGCTTTTCTGACTCAGCAAATGCTGTTGACACTTAAGAGCTGCAGAACTCAGACCCTGCACAAGTATCAGCCATCAGCTGGTTAGAACAATAGAACTGGGTGGAAGAATAACAAGAAAGATTTTCTGGATGCTGGATGTACCTTCTTGGGATCAGGGGTAATTTTTGTGATGGGCTTTGGGATAATAGCAAATTATTGGACCAGAGGAACTAACTGCAGCTTTAAGGATTATCCACCAGAAGAAAATACTCACTAGATTGAAGGAAACAAACTAGTCCACACCAAAGAAGTATAGTTTAAATATGGCCACAGATTAAGAATTACAGTCCTACAATTCCTGCCCTTTCAGTCATTTAGTTATCACATAAAACTACATCACTTGCCTCTCTATGTTGCCTGCCCACCATAAAGGATGCCTGGGGGGAAAGGGCATGCATACATCATACACCCGTGTTGTTTTTATTATTGTTGCAAGAGAGCCTTTGCATTAGGGGAAACTTTGCATTAGTTGAAAGGGACCTCCATGCCTTTATTTTGTGAGTAGAGTGGCAGATGGGGTCGAATGTGGGGGTGTGCATGAGGACAAGGAGAGGAAAACTGACGTGCAATGGGGCCCTCATTATATGAGACTGGTGAGGGAACTGATGTTAGAAAATTTGAGTTCAAATTCCTGAGCTTAGTAGTTATATACAGAGACACGGTGCTGGGCTAGCTTTCCTTTGTTTATTTTAACATCAACTTTGTTGAGATATTATTTATGGATGACATGCTGCATTCACGTAAAGTGTACAACTCCGTGTATGCACTGTGTAATTACTATCATGATAGAAAATATTTCTAATCACCCTTCAAAATTTCTTCTTGCCCTTTTTCTCTCTCTCTACCGTTGTACCCATTCAGCCATGGGCTGGGGTTTTTTTCTTTTAATCACAGCTTTTGTTGCATTTTTTATACTTTTATATAAATAGAATCATACTCTTATATCTGGCATCTTAATGATTTTGACATTCATTGATTTTGTTGTGTATATTAGTAGTTTTATTCTTTTTATTGTGAAATAATATTTTACTGTATGAATGCATCGCTTTTTGTTTATCCGTCATCTACCTGCTGGGGAACATCTGGATTATTTCAGTTTTGGGTTATTGTGCATAAAGCTGCTGTGGATTATTTCCAATTTGGGGTTATTGTACATAAAGCTGCTATAAATATTTGTGTACAAGTCTTCGTGTGGACATATGTTTTCACTTCATTTGTGTATATACTTGGGAGTAGAATGTCTGGGTCATATGTTTAACTTTTTAAGAAATCACCAGACAGTTTTTTCAAAGTTGTTGAACCATATTACATTTCTACCAGGGGTATATGAAAATTCAAGTTAGTCAACATCTTCACCTATATTTGGTGTGGCCAGTCTTTTTTAATTCTAGTCATTCTGATGAATGCATGATGGTATCTCACTGTGGTATTAATTTTAATTTCCCTGATGACTAATGTGATTCACATCTTCAAGTACTATTTATATATGTTATTAGGTAAGTGTCCAAATCTTTTGTCTAATTTTATTTAATTATTTGTCTTTTCATTATTGAGTTATAAGAGTCTTTACTTATTCCAGATCCAAGTCTTTTGTTGAATATACGCTTTGTAAGTATTTTCTCCATTCTTTTGTTTGCCTTTTAATTTTCCTAGCTACATAGCTTCAAAATACTCAAAAAGCAGTATTTTTTTGATAAATTCAGATTCATTGATGTTTTCTTTTATATAGCTCATAAATTTGATGTCATATTTAAAAAATCTTTAAAACAAAAGGTTGATAGAATTTCTCCATTGTTTTCTTTTAGAAATTTTATAGTATTAGTCTTTACACTTAGGTCTATAATTATTTTGAGCTAATTTTCATATATAGTTTGAGGTGGGATTAAAATTTTTTTGCGTATGAATATCTAACTGTTCTAGTACCATTGAATTTTTTACCACCTTTATTGAACGTTAATCAGCCTTCTCTGCGTGGCTCTGTTTCTTGACTTTATTCTGTTTCATTGTTCCTTAGGTCTATCTTTATGTCAGTTTCACGCTATCTTGATTTTTATAGATAGTGTAAATTCTTACACTATCAAGTTCCATCTTGTTATTCTTCAAAATTGTTTTGATTATTCTGGAATCATCAAATTTCTGAATAAAATTTAGAGTCAGCTTGTCAATTTTAGTGAAGATGCCTGATGGAATTTTCACTGAGATTGCTTTGAATGCATTGAACAATTTGGGTAGAATTGACAGCTTAACAACTGAAACTTTCAGTGAGCCTATGAATTCCAATAATCTATAAATTATAATCTTCCCATAAAACTACAAACATGGTTTATTTCTTATGTGATTCTTTCTCAATTTCTTCAGCAATATTTTGCAGTTTTCAATAAAGAAAACATGCCTTTTATTTAATGTATTCTTAAGTATTTTTTAAGATACCCTTGCAAGTAAAATTTTTGAAATTTAATTTCCAATTGTTTAATGCTAACAATTTAATTTGGGTATTAAATTTTGTATACTTCATTCAACCTTGTTAAATTTACATATTAATTCTAGTTAGTTGTGTAGAGTCCTTGATATTTTCAACATAAGTATGTGTGTCATCTACAAATAAAGTCCAATTTTCTTCTTCCTTCCTGTCTTCATTTGCTTTTGATATGATTTTGGTTTCATCTGTTTTCCCCCTTATTCCCATTTTATTGTTTTATGGTCAATTTTTTGCTGTTGCTCACAGGGAATAACCCAACACTACATTAAACACTACATTAAAACTCTGTCTTGGTGAAATTTAGTAGATATCTCAAACTGTTGGTCATTGAAGGGCAGGAAAATAGCTGATGGATTAAAGAAAAAAGAGGTACTATGAAGGCATATGTTTAGCTAGAAGCAAGGCTGCAATTTCAGCTTTGCTCTGCAGGTGCATAGCCGATGGGGTCAGTCCCGTTGCTGATGAGGTACTTTGAACGGGTTTGAAGAAAGATGTGTGAGAGCTGTGAACGGCACTGCATTAACTGTAGCTGGCTGCACTACAGACTTGAACTCCTAGTGATTTTCAATTGAGTAGGCCAATGTTAGCCACCGGCCAACGTGCCATCAGATCCCAGCTCCCCCTCTGCGAGATGTTGTGGGCTAGAGGAGCAGTCTTGGTCTCCCTGTCTCTTTTCTCCTACACTGTCATTTTCACTTCCCAGAGACTTCTTTTTCCCTCCCATGCTCTCAGTAAAGATCTGGACCCCTTTCTGTGATTAAATTATGCCCTGTTCCCACCCCTCGCCCGTTGCTATGGTTTAACAACATGTGTCTGAAGATGGCTTAAGTCTTAAACAAATGAAACAATAACAATGCCAACCCATATATGGAGAAGAAAACAGCGTTTATCGAACCTCTATATGATGCCCGGGAGTTGTTATTTAATCATAATAAGATCTCAGATAAGATTTATATCCTTGTTATGGATGAAAGGACTGGGGTTTGAAAGGTGAGGCATTTTGTTCATGGCCACACAAAACTGGGGAGTAAATGGAACCTCCGTCTGAGTTTAGAGTACTGGGTTTTCTCATTGCCCTCTTCTGGCTCTTCAATATTGCTGAACACTTTCACTGTGTAGCGTAGCTGCTGACTTTTCACTCACTCTGCAATACTAGATTGTACATTTCTTGTTTGCAAGAGTGCATTCACCATTACACTCCCAAACTCCGGCATAGGGCGTGGCAGAGAGTGGGTATTCAGTGCTAGCTTGTTGAATTGATTTCAACACCAACAGAACCATGTTTCTGTTTGTTTTTACCTACTCATTCATTAAAGCATACTTTTCTAAAGTTAGGCGTATGGATCTAGAGTGGGAGTCACATAAGTAAATAAGCAATGAACTTTAAACGGTGATGCAACCTGTGACAGAGGGAAGAATAACAATTGAGGAGACACACAAAAAAACATTTACCTAGACTGGCCTTATGATGTCAGCAAAGGTTCCCCGAAGCAGGGATATTATGATGTGCAATGTCAAGAATGATACAATATAAAGAAGGAAGATATGCCAGACAGATGGGGCAGTCGTATGCAAGACTGGAAGTGAGAAAGAGCATGACCCATTTGAGGAAATGTTAGGGCATGGGATGTGAGCCATGTTGAGAGATGGCAGACAATGAAGGAGTCGCCAACTATGAGAAGATCATTGAGAAGGTCTATAACCGGCTGAGGGCAGGATTGGATTTCCTTATTTAGAAAGACATTCTGGCTTCTTTGTGCAACATAATTGAAGGGTGAATAACAGCATTTGGGAAATAATCACGAAATTCTAGGTGAGAGATGACTGTGGCTTAAACTGTGGGATTGGGACAAGCGTGTAGATTTGAAAGATAATGCAAGTAAATGTAATAGAATTTGGAAACTGATTATCTTGGAGAGTGTTGGAAAAAGAACTAATGAGGATAATTCTTGGGTTTTGGGTTTGGAGTAATGGTAGACTGTAGTATCATTTAATGAGCTCTTTGACCTGGGGGAAGTATCTGTCTGCAGAAAAGCATCTTCAATGAACATCACCCCAAACAATGTACTGAAACCACACATTCATCATAATTATTTCACTACATTACAAGCCTCCTCCTACCCCCAACTGATAAGCCACATCTCTTTGTAGCACCAAGGCTGCTGCAAACCTCGTGTTCACCATTGGCTTCGCTTCTCCACAGCCCTCCCTCGGCTTTCAATTAGTCATCAAGGTCTGTTAGTCATTCCGTACCCATCTCTCTTGAGTCTGTCCTGTCCTTTCCTTGCCCCTGTTGTGACTCCAGTCTGAGCCCTTATCACTTCATGCCTGAGCTATTTCCTAGCTAGAATACTTTCCTAACTTGTCTCCATACTTCCAGTTGCTCCCCAGTGCAACTCATCTGGCACCCCACGGCCAGAATGCTTTTCTTTAAACACTGCTTTCATCACCTCGCCCAGCTAAAACGTGTTCTGTGGACTCTTCTCCAGACAGACGAGTTACTCACATCTTCCCAGCATGTCTTATGTATTTCTACCTAGGGAAACTTTGCTTGGAATGTGGCTTTCTCCTAGAACTTTCTCTGCCTCCCCCAATAGTCTTCATCCTGTTGGGCTCAGTTCCAGTCCTAGACTCCCCGAGTCTCTGTGACCATCCACAGCGATCTCTCTTGCTCCCGAATTCCTCTGGCACATGATACCAATTTTTTCACTTTCCTGTGTTCTTCTCCATGTAAGCCTAATCTCCCTATTTGAGTTGGAGGCCTCATAAAGCTGGGACAATAGGCCTCCTCTCCAGCCTGTGGTGCACATGCAGTGTGGAGAGAACCAGATGCCCCAATCAGCCTGCAGTTACTGTTGTTTCCCGCTGCCACATGCCCTAGAGGTTGGAGACAGGTCGTGCCCATCTGATGACTGTCGACCGTGCTGGGAGACCCTTGCTGGTCTAGGTGCCAGCAGTGACTTGCTTTAGGTGCCAAGATCATGGCTACTTCTGATTCACAGTCCCACACCCAGCCATTGTTCCTCAAGAGTGTGGCTGGCTCTGAGTGGCTAGGTCTGGAGAGCCTCCTACATTAACCACTCATGGTGCAGAAATTGGCTCTCTGGCAGGAGCACCCAGGAGGCCCTGTTTTCAGCCTTTGTTACCACCCCAGGTGCCTCCTGTCTTTTTGGTTAGCTCCTGTTTGGGAGGCGTTTATTCTTTTTTGTAAATGAGTCCATTTCCTCTCCAGAAAACACATTTCCATACTAAGGGTTATTTTAAGTACTATGTATTTCTGGCAACCGTAAGCTTGCTTATTCTCCCTTCTCCCAGCTAGGAATACCTATTCCCCCTATATTTACACAGCTAATAGAACAAGCACATGTGCTGGGGAAGGGTGGCAAATCACACGAGTGACCTCATGCAGAACACAGGTGATTCACCCCCTGAGGAGTAATCTCGGTGACAACCTTATACAAAGGAGTGGCTTATTTCATCTTTTGGTGCCTGCTGCAAAATCACTTTCTGTTTCCTTCCCCTTGTCTCCATGCCCCTTCTCTGCTCTCCTCTGTCTTGCTCTGTGCCCAAGGAGGCTTCCTGCTGCAGACGGCACCTTTGGGCACCCATGCTCTGTGATGAATGGCACCTCAGAAGACGGCATGTTGGGAAGGGAGCAGGCAAGGTGTCCCCACCCCACTTCCTTCCTGTCTCACAGCAGTTCGGGTAGGGGCTCCGTCATCTATGGAAAAAGGGCTGTGCCCCTCTTCCATTGCTCTGCCTCTCCAGGTTCTATAATGCCACTCCCTCCCTGTGTCCTTTCGGGCTCAGCAGTGGTGACAGTATTTTGCTGTTGCTTGTCTTCCAGCACTTCAACATCTCTTGCTGGTTCCCTTACCCCTGTTTCTTCATTAAAAACTCTTTGCTTAAGCTCTTCTACATGTACCATCTGTCTGCCTCATGGACCCTCATCAATACAATGCCTTCTCAAAGAGCACCCAGATTAACTTTTGCCAGTATAGGAGTGGATCTGGGTACATTTGTGTCTCCTACAGCACCAACCATAGTGACTGACCATTACGAAATCACTTGTTACTTAGATGAGTAAAGGTATTAATGAGCCAGGCCATCTCTTCCGCATGAACCTAGGATTCCTATTGACAAACCATAATGCCGAACATGACCTCTGTTGGCACTGGTTTTCCGTTTATTGCATGAGGGCTTGAGCCTTCACCCTGCGGGGTTTCCAACTAACAGTGAAAGGCTGGGACTACGTCGTGTTACTGTATTTACTGATGAGAGTGACACATTGAACAGACTCAGCAGCCTGTCCGAAACCCAGGGAAATATTCTGCTATCTTCCGACCCTAAAGTCCAAGCCATTGTTACTGATACTGTTCTTTAGGAATGTGGCTCCTTTGTCACTGTCCTAGACTCTGGCTCTGACAGGCATTCCAAGGGGGCTGGGGCTTCAACCTTGCTGCCACCAGAAGAAGTCGGAGGCGGTCCGTTTGTCGCTCTTTGTCTGTTTCACCAGGGCACTGCCCATTCTCAGAAATGGAAGAGCCACTAGGCATCCACTGTGATCGAAGAGCAGCTCTCAGCAGATGCCTTAGCAGACTTTGTTGCTTCTGGAGGCTTCGGCGATTCATGTTTTAATTATCTTTTCTCCATACAACATGTTCTTGAAAGAAATTTCCAACGCATTTCCAAGTTATTTTAGCTGGGTATTTTCCTTGCCAATCTTAAAATCAGTGTTCTTCCTCTTTTCTTCTTCATGATTTTTCCCAGTGGAGAAAAGGAGAGAAAGGATCACAAGATCTTTTCCCTCGGGGGTAGTGTAACTGTCACTTGAGGAAGGTCTTTTTCTTTCTTTCTTTTTTTTTTCATTCAAATGTAAGTTGCAGGGCCCAGAAGGACCAACAACTGCAAATTGGAAACAAACGTTTCCAAAGTAGAAGTCCAGCACTGGTCCTGTCACACATGCGTAAAACAAATTATTCTGTGGGAACAGTACATAAATCACTCAACAGAGAGTGCCAAAAAATTCCACTGCATTCCTTCCAGAATCTAAAACCCAAACATGTTAGAGCTCCAAGCTTGTACCTAAAAATTCTGAGGGGAAAATGAACTGTGACTCACTATGGAGAAAGTGTAAGCAATTCATCCACCTGATGGGACCACCTGCTAATCAACGTTTGCACAGTATTTTGTGTCGAGCGATGAATCAAAATTCTTGAGCTAAGTTTATGGCTTAAAAAGCCAAAGACTCCTGTCATCATCGACATTGTTATTTACCAGCGACGGAGCCAGAACCTGCATGTGTTGCTGTGTTTCTTAAATTATGTTGATCTCCGTAGGTTGTGTCTGGTTTGGGGGAGGGGCAAGTGCTGGTTCCAAGACGCTCAAGTTAATGGGTAGTGCAGTAAATCAGTCACAGAAAAGAAGTGCCCTGGGGGTGGGGTGCATGGGGCAAGTGTTTCTTAACCCCCTGCACACTCATGGAAGAGAGAGAACTATGCTTGTGCTGGTAATGTCTAAGCCACTTGCAAGCATTTTTATTTTTTAGTGAGTGTGCTCTTGTAAAAGCCACAGTGTTTTGTGCAAAACTTTTCTAAAAGGCATTTATTGAGGTAGACAGGAAATAAACAATTCTTATTGCTAATGTTTGCCCTCCCAAGTGTAGAGAGTAAGTGGGGCCAGACACAAGGAGCTCCAGAAAAATTGGGAAGCAGAGAAGTGGGGTCAGCTATAAAAACAGTGTGCTGGAATAGATTAGGGGTGCACGGAGCCTCCCGTCGAGCTGCAGGCACCACTCGACTCAGTTCCTTCATGTATTGCAGCATTTTGCTGCGGCTGCTGTAACGATGCACCGCAGACTGGATGGCTGAGAACAATAGAAATTTACTGCCTCGTGGTGTGGAGGCCAGAAGTAGGAAATCAAGATGACAGCACGGCTGTGCTCTCTCAGAAATGTTCAGGAGGAATCCCTCCCTGGTTCTTCCTGGCTCCTGGTGTTTGCTGCAGCCTCTGGGAAACCCTTCCCTCTGCCTCGTCACGTGGCATCCTCCCTGTGTGGCTTTCTCGTCACGTGGCTGTTTTCTTGTGAGGACACTGGTCCTCTTGGATGAGGGGCCCAACCATTATGACCTCATGTCACTAATTATAACTGCAACAACTTTATTTTGAGAAAAGTCACATTCCGAGGTGGTTAGGGCGTCAACACGTCTGTTTTGGGGGAGGATACAATTCAACAAGTAATGTTTTCCCTACTGAAATATGGCAGAGATAAGATTTTAAAATCATAGGCTTTCTGCTCCTGTTTCTTTTTCTTGTTTTTCCCTTTCTCCCTCCCTCCCTTCTTTCCTTTTTTCCTTCTTGTTTGCCTCTCCATGGAATCTTTGTGAGGAACAAGAATATAACTAGGAGAAGCTAAGTCGACGCACTCAAGAAAAGGCACAGCAATACTCAGAAATAAAATTCCCAAAGAGAAAGGCCATGTGCCTGTGCAAGGGAACCTCTGAAGACGGAAGCTAGCACAGGTGGAATTTTGGAGGAGGAAAAGAAGATTTTGAAGTGTAACTGGCGGAATAGCTAAACATGATCCTCAGACATTTGCTGTGTTGCCAAGAGTAGCCCCTCTTTAGGTTGGAGACACCTTGAGTTCACATCTGTATTGCACTTCACAGTTTGCGGGGCGTGTCTGTCTTTCATTCGGCTGTGTTGAGGTGGCCCTGTGGAGGGAGGGAACATGGCCAATTTTGTTCGTGTTGCATGAAGTATTGATCTGATGGGGATTCTTCAGCGACAGAGGCACAATAACGAAAGAAAGAAGCAAACATTGGCAGCGTCCACATAAGCACAGGAAAAGGAAAAAACAAACTTGTCCAGTGGATTTTAATATATATGCCAGCTCCCCTGGCAAGGCACTCCCTGTAATAGACAAGCATGTCTGACGATTTCTGAGCTGATAATGGCTCCTTGACATCACGCACGGAAGCCCGCCTATTCCGCTTCTGTGCTCACTATGCCAGCTTCTCATTGTAGTTACGTTTACTCTTTCAAGGAGAGAACATCTAGTAACATTGACAAAAATACTCACATCCAGAGCCTGGTAAAGTTTTCCTGCAAAGGACGAGGCAGCAAATGTTTTGGGTGGTGCAGGCTGTAGCGTCGCTGCCGCCACTAGTGGCCTTCCTCTCGCGCTGGCCAACAACGAGGGCGTGCTCCAGCGCGGCTCCACTTACAAAAACGGGCGCCAGGCGGCGCTGGCTCACCAGCCGTCGTTCGCTTGTCGTATCCTCGACCGTGGCACCATAGGGATGGTTTTTGCATTTTTAGTAAAAATTGAATTTCCCTTTTATACATAAATGCTGTTTAGTTTTGTCGATGCACTTTCACTTGCTTGTGCTGGTAAGTGTGAGACTCTGCTTGTGTGAGACTGCGGGTCAGATCTTTGGTCACGGTTAATCCACAGGCACATTTTTACCTTGTGAAAAGCATCATGGCAGCAGTGTGTGGGTTTCTCCCCAAATAAGGACAGGCTCTCGTAATGGGATTTCGTATCTGGGGTGTTCTGTGTGGTGTTTGTTTTGTTTCATTTTCTGCCCCAGTGGGGCTTCGAAGGTCATCGAAGACTAACCAGCTCTGCAGAGGAGAGTGTGAGCCTCTTAGAAATGGGAACTGACTTGTTAAAACCGGAAGCTGGGATGAGCGTCCAGGTTTTCCAAACCTCGGTTTGGTTTCCTAACCTTTGAACTTTGCTGTTAAACATTGTCCCAAAAGCGGAGACTTTGGTCATAAGGCAGGGGTTATGTAGTTTTGATGATGATGATGAGTAAGGAGAGGGCTTGGTGCAAAGGAGCCTGGAGCACTCACAGTCTCCCAGGACTCTGCATAGTTCACATAATATCTTTAAAAGATACTTAATGACATTCAGCACTTATTGTCCATGTGTCTATCAAAACCATCTTGAACCTGTTTATGTTTTGGTTTTACAACTAGTTCAAGATATGAATGCTGTGTTTGCTTCTGGACAAGAAGCGCCTCATGTTAATTTAGAGGCTATTTTTATTACAGCTGGTGATTATGTAACTGAGAGATGCCCTGGTTTGATGGTTCCAGAAAGCTCTGAAGGGAAGAAGGGTCTTTGGGTGCCTTACATAGTGCCTTACTCCAAAGTAACAACATTCCACAGGGATTTTTCCAACATTTTTAATTACCAAAACTTGCTAAAAAATTCTTGCACAGGATCTTAGATAAAACTGGTAGCAGATACACTGGTCTGCTAGTAGACCTTTACATTTTTCCTGTAGCATTAACATCATGTCACACACTGTCTTCTTTATTTGTATTTTTTAATTTCACTCCCTTGCCTAGAATGTAAGTTCTGTGAGGGCAAAGACTTTGTTTAGCCCCAACCACTAGAACAGTCCCTGATGCACAGCAGGCTTCGGATAAATATTGTCGAATAAAGTAGGGATGTGTGAGGGCCTCTGTGACTGCTGTTCTCTTATCCAGTGCCGAAATAGAGGGGCTTCTGTGGAGCCCTCTCTGGGCTGTGGGGTACATTTGGATGGGTCTAGAGCTTTGGTATAAAGCTCCTACGTGCTTTAGCTCATTAGGGCCTCTTAACCATCCAGAGAGTTCAGTGGAGCACGTGTAATTACTTCCTACTTGCAGAGGAGCAGAGACTCAGAGGAGATAACAGACTCGCTCCCAAGCACGTGGGTGGAAGGCGGTGAAGCCTTAGATCTGAAACTCAGCTCCAAATAACTGCGCGAGCAGTTTCAGACTGTTTTGGCTGCAATGAATGGGAAGAAGCGAATTTTAAATTATAGCCCAGAAAACACACTTATACACACACTTAAAGCAGAGATTTTCCAAACTGCTTTTTACTAATGTAATATACTCTGATATTTTTATTCTATTTAATTTTAAAACTTCTACTTGCAGTCACAGACGGAAAAACAGTGTTGTCAACCGTCCATATTTTCTTGCATAATTTCCCCTTTCATATCATCTTTTCTCTCCATTTTGGAAATGAAATGGTAATTGCCATCCCCTGCAGGGTTTACTCGTCTCCCCTTGGCCAGCCGGTCTGGAGAGTAGTGCGGCTCCTTCATGCCGGGACAGCTGGGACGTCATCTCAGAGCAAATGGAGAGCTCTTACGGGGACCAAGGGGGAGAGAAAATCACATCTGAAGGCCTGGCCACTTTGGGAAGGAAACAGTTAAGAGACCACTAGATGCCTTGAGCTGCCAAGACCACCACAATGTTCCTACCAAGATTAGACAGAGTGCAGATGTGAAGTAACTAGAGTCCTTCAGAGGAAGATAGCGACGACATAAATTAACCTTGTCTAGGGCCTGACAAAAGGGACCACACACTTTTTGAAGTCTTGAGAGTGAAGCCTTTTTTTTTCTTTCTTTTTCTTTCTTTTTTTTTTTGCGGACTCTCCAAGGTTAGATACCTTTATCCAACAGTACAAGTTCAATTAGAGGTGGTTGTTTCCAGGGAAGGGAAGCGAGCCCAGTCCGGGCTAGCAGGGTGACTGCATAGAAAATAAACGAAAGAGCCTGCAAAACAGCTGAGGTTTCCTTGAGTTCTCCTCAGCTGATAAGATTCCCTGCACCCCTCGAGATTACTTTTGTCTATTTTCCTGAAACTGGAGGAACAAAGAGGCGAAAACTTTCCAGACTCCTGATATTCCCAGTTTGGCAGGATGTTGGCCACGGTTTGCTTTGAAGCTGCCTGTTCTGGTGGCGAGATTCTGCCATGCCCAGCTGCTGGGGACCGGGCATCAGTGACCGCTCACCCCGGTGGCAATGCCGCAGGAGCAGCCACCTAGGATGTGAGTGCGTCTCCTCAGTGGGTATTTAATACCAGGCTTTGAAGAGGTTCTTGGCGCTACAGTTCCCAAATGATAAGCCTCTACTCAGGGGAGGTGCAGCTGGGGTGGGATTTGAGCCAGAGATGGCTTTGCTAGGACTGTCCCAGAAGAAGATAAAAGCTTCAGCACACCACTCATAGGGGCCTGTGGGCCTACGCCCTGATTGAATGTATAAGAATCAGGGAAAGAGTAGGAACTGCACCTGGTGGGTAGCAGAGAGGAGGTGAGGTCTGGATCAGATTCTCCTCAACGTCTATGGAATGCTTGTTACCTGAGGAAGGAACGAGGGGACTTAGTGAGATTGGAAGTGAGGAATAATGGGGCCCAGGTACAGGAAGCTGCTCCGACTGAGGGGACTGGGTTTGCATGAGTCCCCAGCTGAATCTGCTGGGTTCCAGGGACTGGGGATGGGTCAGGGCAGATCCGAGTCTCAGAGCCATTTTACCCTGCCCTTGGGACAGCCCTCTCCCTGGCTCCTTTCAAAGAGCCTCTCCAGCCCTTCATAGAAAGAAACAGGTGAGTCCAGGGCAGTGCAGGGCTCACCATAAACCAGTGGAGGATGTCTCGTCTCCCAGGTAGGAGACCTGTGTCCCCTCTTTGTTTCCGAGGCCAAGTTTATATCTGGGGGGTAAAGCCTGTGTTCTGGTGGTAGGCTCTAAGGACCGCTAAAGTCCCCACCATGAAACATCCTTTCTAAATTGCCTAACACGCCACCTATAATTTAAACAATGCTATTAAAAGAAGTTAGCCTCCAGGGAGATATGAGAGAACTTTAATTGTTTACATCTTATTGTTCGCTTTGCTCATTTCCTCCAGCATCAGGCTGAGGTCCCTGCAGCTGAAGAGGTGGAAGATGCTTTGGGGGAGGGTTATAGGATGGGAGTAAGGGCCTTTTCTGGAAAAGGCGATCTGGAGTAAAGTAGGATGCGGGGTCTTTGGTGAGCGTGTGTTTGTGGGGGTGAGTGTGGTCCTGAGAGAGGGGTTGAGGAAAGACGAGATCTAGAAGAATCCAGGGAGAGGGATGAGTGAAGAAGGGTCTGCGGACCAATACTTCAATGACTCGGAAAATGTCCCTAAGGCTTCCCAGGCCCATCTTTCCTCCAGTTCCTGAAGCCACGCCCTGTGGAGCATTCAGTTCCTTCTCTGTGTGGTGCTCCTGCTCAGGGCAGAAGCAGAGCCCTTTCTGCTTCCTGACCTCCAGCCTGAGTCCAGGGGAGACCCTCACCAGCAGTCCCGAGTGGACTTTACAGTGAGCCCTCGCATGCAGCGCCACGTCTGATTCCTGTCTGCATCAGCCCCACCCAGCTTCGGAACTCAGAAGGAACATGGTAATGTTTGCCTAAAGACTGATTCACCCGGAGGATGGCGTGCGCATGTTTCACACCTGCGTGTGTTCTGGGGACTTGGTTAGTGGGGCTCCATCTTCCTGCAGTGCCCTCCCTTTCCAGACCATCAGTGGGTGCCCTCTGAGTCATCCCTCAAGGCTCAACTCAAGTGGTTTCCTTTTTGGAGCTTTTTCTTTCTGTCTTCATGTGATTCCTCCTGTGTAGATGCCTGGTGATACAAGCCACAGTGTATTATTGTTGCTGATTTCTTAATTCTACCCACTTGACTTTGACTTTCTTGAGATCATTTGTATCACTTCCAGCACATAACAGAGTACTTGGCACCTAGTAGGCTCTTAATAACCTTTTTTTAAACTCTCACCCTAGGAAATTTTTTCATTGTTTTTAGAGAGAAGGGAAGGAAGGGAGAGAGAGGGAAATATTGATGTGAGAAAGAAACACTGATTGGCTACCTCTCATACATACCCCATCTAGGCACTGCTGAACCCACAACCTAGGTATGTATCCTGACTGGGGATCGAACCCATGACCTTTTGGTATACAGGTGGATACTCCAGCCAACTGAGCAACACCAGCCAGGGCTAAATAACCTTTTGGTGAATTGATTAGACCTAATATAAAATTACTTCCAAGGGACCACACCAATACTTGCAGTGGTTTTCCAGCCTGTGTATGGCCAGATAAATGTTCAGCAGCAGAGAGAAAAAACACCTGAGTTAGAATAAGAGTAGGCATGAGTAAGTGGCTATTCATTTCAGTTTTCCACGAAGAGCTAATTCCCTCTACTTATCAAGTCAAGTTTCCTTAATTTTCCTTTTAAACACTTTCTGAACTTGGCGTCTGAAGAGGCAGGCTATTAATCTGGCATATGAAGAGCTGACATGCATTTCTGGGCCTGCTGAGTAGTGAAGGATTTTCAAGAAACAATAGAGTCTATACAACAGTTACAAATCGAATCCATACAATGAGACACCATCTGGTTGTCTGGGATGATGCTGTGCAGCTGGGAGGCAGATGTGCTGGGTTGGTCCTTCTAGTGGCACCGAGCTCTGGACGCTTGGGGCATTTCGACTTCACATCTGAATGTCTGTGTTTGGATGGATACAGGTCATCCCTGCTGAACCTCTCAAATGGGTCTGTTTGTTCCCAAGTGCTGCGGCTGTTGGTGGGGCAATTCCTGAGAATGTGGGTCATGGTTTGCATAAATGTAAGTGCGTACTTTGAGTGCAAACTCTGGCTGTACCGTTTTTATCCATAGTTGAGGGGAAAACTACCAGTGTGTCTTTTCCAAGGCCTTCCTTCCTCCCTCCCTCCCTCTGTGGCCCTCTTTACCCACCTCTTTGGTTTACCTTTTATCATAAACTTTAAAATACATGTATATACACATATATGCGCATATACACACACTATAATAATACCCCCACATCCCTGTCACCAGATTTAATAATTATGAACTTTTTGTTCAGCTCCTCGTATGACCGTATGACCTGCAGGTCACAGACTTAGTAATTTCTAAGGTCCCTTCTAGCTTTAATGAGAGTTTTCCTTTATCTCATTTGTTCATGAGCTAACTGTTGTTTCACCGCTAAAAGGAGTATATAAGGGGGTACACATTTATAAACCGCAGTGGTGGACCTAAAGGGTGATCTGTATATGGGTATGGGGTGCTCTTTCCCCCCAGTTATTATCAGTGCTCTAAGGCCACCCAAATGAAGAAACAATCTAAGGTGAAGAGTGCCCTTGCTATGCAAATGTCGCTTCAAGCAGCTCCTAGCTGCTTTTTCCAGCAGGATGGCTGCTCCTAAGTCACTTTTGTGGAGGAATTCTGGTGCTGCCATCAACAGTGGGCAACATCCAGGCCCAGCTTCTGGAAGCGAAACATCGCAATCCCTTCAGCTTCAAGAGCTGATCGTTTCCCTTCATTTTTCATTTATCTGGTACTTTCTCATGAGATGACTCTACTTGCCTTGGTCCACAAAGGGGACTCCTTAATCTTGTTTGACTCTTTCCTTTTCTTTTCCTCCCTCTCCTCTCCTCTTTTCTTTGGGTCAAAGCAGCTATTATTTAACATTTGCAACTTAACAAAAGTAGACTAAGCAATTAAAGTTCTCTAATGTATTGGTGGTATTCAGAAAATAACTTTAATCTCTCTAGCTATTTGCATCAATAAAGTGCTTCTTCCTATGCAACTCAGCATTTTTCATATCATCTTGATAGCTCGTAGTTTTTGTAAATAATGTCAGCATTCCTTGGAGAACTTGAAAAAAGGTGAGTAGAGGGTAATGCTTGTTTATCTTTATAGCTGTGACTCTTAGCTGAACATCCTGGTATCAGTGTATCTGCCTAACACACATGGGTTTGGGATGTGTACACATAGCAAGAATTTTCCGTGCAGTACATAATGGAGCAGAAGTACTTGGTATTCAACTCTAAAAAATGTTGAAAGATGTTTTCTATCTTCTCAAATTAGTGTTACTTGGGGAAATTGTTTGACATGCCAATTAATATGTATACTTTTTAAAAACAGTTCTGCCTTTTTTCCCCTTCAGAGCTTTGAGACGAAACGTCAAGTTCTCTGCAGCCAGACACTTTCCATAATTTTCCTGATTATCCCAATGAGGGCTGTAAACCGCGTGCTCATGGCAGGTGCGTTCCAATGGGCCGTACGGCAGCCTCCTGTAACAGCCCTGTCACCGAGCCCTCCAGGAACTAACTGTATTGTTCTCGGGACACAAACAGCCCACATTCAGACAGAAACCCTTGCCTGACTGCCAGGCATCAAAGAATTTCACCAAAACAATTAATAATGGGGAGAATTGGGTGATGTTATTGAGCCTCATGTTAGGAACATGACACTCATTCATTAATTTATTTCACAAGTGTTAACTGAGACCTTACTTTGTGCCAGGAACTATTGTTGGTGAGAGGGGTCTAACAGTCAAAAAAGATGAAAATTATAAAGAAGAAAACAACTAAAAATGATGCAGATACTTTTGATAGAGCTAGGCAAAGGACTGAAATTAAGGGATGAAGTGAGGGGCTGCATTGCCACTCTAGAGAATGGGTTGGGAATGGCCAATGTGAAGAAGTACTAGAACTGGAGATTGAATATCAAGAAGTAACCTGACATGCCAATATCACCAAGTAGAGGATGCAAGTGTAGGGCACAGCATGTGCGGATGTCCGAAGGCAACACAGTGCCTGACATGTTTGAGGAACAGAAGGAAGGCCGTGTGTTTGGAAGAGTGCATGAGAGAGAAGAGGTAAGTCAGAGGAAGACTAGAGAGGGCTTTACAAAGCCAAGGTGGTAATTCTAAATTTTGTTCTCTGGGTAGTAAAAATGATCAGAAAATAGGATGTAAATCATGGTTTATGCTTATCATTAGCAATGAGAGAGGAAATAGGCCATTGAGAGGAAGAGTGAGAGCAAGAGGACACATTAGGCTGCAGCAATAAGCAGGCAAGATGAGAGAAAGGAGTGAGTTTTGGAAGTAATTTAAATAACAGTGGTTGATGAGTTTGAAAGAGGCGTTAAGGGAAACAGGAATCAAGGATAACTTCCAGATTTGGGACTGAGGCAGTTGGTGAAGCAAGCAAGCAGCTGAATTGTTGTGAGGTGGACATTTTTATGGGGTTGGCTGCTTTCTAGACAACCAAGTAGAGACATGAAAGATGTGTTCAGACTCCAGAGGAGTGCCCAAAGATGGAGATCTGGGGCCATTGCCATAGAGACTTATTTCAAGCCATGGGTCAAGTTGATGTCACTTGGTGAGTGCATAGAAAAAGAAGGCCCAAATTAAATTTCGGGGCATTCCAACACTTAGAGACCTATCAGTGGAAGGAGAAAGAGTAAATGTTCAGAAACTTTGATAGGAGGGAAGTCAGGGGCCTGTGATCTCACCGAAGATGAGAGAATAAAACATTTTTTCAAGAAAAAAGTAACTGGAAACTGAGGACATCCCGATGCCGCTGGAGTGCTTACTACTTATTTCCCCACTAGCCAGATCTGAAGCTTGTACTTCAACGAGGGGGCATGTTTCCATCCATCTCCTGCTTATGGCCCAGGTCCTCTTTGATTAGTTTTTGTCTTTCCATTCTAGGAATAATCATTCGTTTTCTTCCGGCTGAAGCAAGACTGCTCTGGCCCTGTAGCTGGCTCTCAGCCCACCTGTCTCAGAGGTGCGCCTTCCCTGCAGCAAGCACTCCCTCCCAGCTTGTCCTCGTCCCACAGGGAGGGCTGACACTGCAGAGGGTGTGATTAAGGGAAAAGGAGAAGAGTGAAGGTCAACACAGCAAGTGCACTGGGACTATACATTTTCCCAAATAAAATTCTCTTTTTGCTATTTCTTAGAGATAGGTTTTGAAATAACTCTAGGAAGAATAAAGGGAAACTCACCATTTCTTTGGGAAAAATGAATGTTCAAAGCTATTTGATTCTGCAACTCATAAGGAGGCATGAGAGGAATCAAAGTAATGTCTGAAGGGCCATGGACTCCTGTGCTTCACAAAAGCTACAGGAGTACATCTTACCATCAACCTCTATTAGTTCTTGTTTGCTGCATAATATACGTATTGCCTCTGAAACTTAGTGGCTTAGTGCAATGAGTGTTTATGATCTCACAGTTTCTATGTGTCAGGAGCTGCTTAGCTAGGTGATTTTGGATCAGGGTCTCTGACGAGGTAGCAGGCCAGATGTGAGTCAGGCCTGTGGTCATGTGAAGGCTCGATGGGCCGGAGCAGCCACCTTCAGGACGGCCGCCTCACAGGGCTGTTGGCAGGAGATCCGAGTTCTTTGCCATGGAGGCCTGTCCGTAAGGTTGCTCAACAGTCCTTGCAATGTGGCACTGCTTCCCCCTGAAGTGGGGGGTCCAAGAGCGAGAACCAGAGGGAGGTGACAATGCCTTTTTTGACCTAATCATGGAAGTCGAACACCATCATTTCTCCTACATTCTGCTCATCAGAAATCACTAAATTCAGTCTGCTCTTAAGGGGAGGGGAATTAGGCTCCACTTTTCAAAGGCAGGTGTATCTAAGGATCTGTGAACATTTTTCTTTTTTTAAAATTTTTAAATATTTTTAATTATTTTATTATTGTTCAGTTATAGTTGTCTGCATTTTCCCTCCACTGCTACTCCCCCCAATCTGGCCAGAACCCCCTCCTTCCCTTGTTTCCACCCTCCCTCTTGGTTTTGTCCATGTGTCCTTTATAGTTGTTTCTGAAAACCCTTCCCCCCATTATCCCCGGCCACCTCCCCTCTGGTTACTGTCAGATTGTTCTTACTTTAAATGTCTCTGGATATATTTTGCTTGCTTTTTTCTTTTGTTGATTAGGTTCCTGTTAAAGGTGAGATCATATGGTATTTGTCTCTCACTGGCTGGCTTATTTCACTTAGCATAATGCTCTCCAGATCCATCCATGCCATCGCAGAGGGTAGGAGCCCTTCTTTCTCTCTGCTGCGTAGTATTCCATTGTGTAAATGTAGCATGGTTTTTTGATCCACTCCTTTCCTCATGGGCACTTAGGTTGCTTCCAGCACTTGGCTATTATAAATTGTGCTGCTATGAACACTGGGGTGCATAGGTTCTTTTGGATTGGTGTTTCTGGGTTCTTAGGATATAATCCAAGCAGTGGAATTGCTGGATCAAAAGGCAATTCTGTGAAGATTTTTCTAAACCACCACATTAGCTGTCATTAGAAGTTGAGGAAATGATGAGCTGTAACATCAAACAGACTGAAAGCAATTGGTGAGAAAATGTAGTTGGTCTGCGTTTGTCTAGCTGATAATGATGGGCTGCATTTGTGCCACTAATTTTATATTCCAGGAATTGACTGCCTCCGTAATGGTTCAGCATTGGTTCTGCATGAGAACATTGAAATCTCTAGGTATAGCCCATATTAAACAGCATTACAAAAGGAAATAAGGCTCCTCGAATAGAGTCAGAATACTTGTATTCAGTAATATTGTTTTGTAGGTGTCTATATTTATTATACATACAGAAAATTGTGATGCAAAAATATAAGGAAAAGAAATTGGCATATCCCAGGTATTTAGTACAAAGTATCAGAGTTGGGAGTTCTAATATCTGTGAGAAAATATTGAGAACAAATATTCATAACAATCCCTGGAAAGAAATGAGACTTGGAAATGAGACTGAAAATGGCTCATTTTGTAGCAGAGAAGACCAGTCCCCAAACTTCACTCTGGCAGCAGCAGGAGAGGCAAGCAACCAAAGGGCCATTACGGAGACGGAAGGAACACTGTGATCACCACCAGAAACCAGCCTGTAAGACAGAGGTCTCTGGCTGAGGCAGCTTGCCGTGCCAGACACTATGGGACATGAGTGGACTGACATGCCTAAGATAGCATCAATAGTAATAGAAGTTACCCAGAAGAAGTCTGAATTTGAACTTTGTAGCAAGTGCACAGTTCTAATCTTTCTCTCCCCCTTCTCTTTACAATACTTGGCAAGAGAAAGGTCACTTGACAATATTTATTAGCTCACTAACTGTAAGTGTCTTTGCTGCCATGGGAAATATTTTTTTATAACAATTCAATTCTCTCCTACAAGCTACGCTGCAGGTGTCTCTTCGTTGTGTAAATGAAATGGTGAGCACTAGCTCTTTCCTGGCATCCAGGATCCATAACTAAATATTACTCTTTTTCCAGCTGTGAAAAAGAACATGATCGGACTGAGTAGGGTTTGGCTGACTTATACGAGGCCAACAAAGCTAGTACATGCACAGTACTTTCAAGATGAGGAGCTATCCTCAAGATGGGCTATCTCATTTCCCCTGTTTAGACTCCACCCCACCCCCCATTCCTAAGGAAAGGAAAAGAGAACAGAATTAACATGCACTCAATGGCTGGTGCTATAATAGGATCTTTACACACTCATGCATTGTTTAAATTAATTCTCCCAACAGCCCTATTAAGGAGGAAGGGGATTGTTGCCACTAATAAACCAGATGAGGAAACTGAGTCTCAGAAATCTTAATTTGCTCAGTTACATAGCAAGTTGTGTGGGGAACCTGGAATTCAAACCTAAGTCCATCATTTTTCAAATGCATTCTATTCTGTTAAAAAAATAATATTCTCAAACACTGCACAATTTCCCATTTGCTTTCTGGAAAAATCTGGGCTTGGTTGTAGATGATTCAGTAGCAACAATAGAATAAAATATCATTAAATTTCTGATGAAAAAAGATTTATCTTTTTAGAATTAGGGACACTAATTCTTTAAATAAACTGAAATGTATTTTTCTAATTGATTGTTTTAAAATATAAATCTGAGCACAGCTGAGCTATTGTTTATGGTTTTTTTGTTTTTTTTGGCGGGGGTGAGGGGGAGGGACCTATAAGCTGACCTTCTCTAATTGGTAGGGATATGATACTCACCAACCAAAAGATGTCAAAAAAATCACTCATTGGCTCACCCATTCCCTGCACTCCCACAGGCTCTTCCTTTCACCCACCACCCTTGCTTTAACTACCTCTTAATCATTCTTCAAAACTCATCTCAAGTGCCAACTTTTCTAAGACAGTCATCTTCCCTCTCATAGTGCCATATACAATTTTCATTGTTTTATATGACTCATCTTGCATGTTTTCCTTTTATCCCCCCCAAGCGCTAGAGTGTTAGTTCTTTGAGGACAGAGGTTTTGGCTCACTCATGTCTATTCTCAGTGCCTAATAGTGGCCATTTAGGGGTTCTCAATTTAGTTGTTAAATGAATGAGTGAATAAATGAATCATTACTTAACATGGTAAGGTAATTATTTATCAGGCACCTGTAGCCTGTAACAATATTTCATGTAAAGTCTAATGCTGTGGGCTGCTGCTTTGGCAATATTTGAATCTCAATCCATGGCACAATGATAACTATAGAATACTGGGTGTTCTATATGAATTCCTCTCCCTCCTTCTCTCTCTCTCTCTCTCTCTCTCTCTCTCTCTTTCTCTCTCTCTCGGCGCGCATGCGCACACACACACACACACACACACACACCTCTCTTTGGTCATGTCAGGGGATCTGTAAGGCATCCCATAGCTTTGTGATAAAGGACTTTTGAGGTTCATTTATGTGAGTGTCATTTGAAGAGGACATTGTCTCTCTGTGACATCTATCTATACCCAGGATCCTGGTAAACTTTTAAAGAAAATTCTGTCCATTGGAGAAGAGAGTTCCCAGCATTTGGGAGCTGTCCCTCGAGACCTGGAACCGAGAGCTCGCATTCTTGTGAGCTGTCCAGGGAGTGTTTGGTGGGAAGGTGATGGACTGTGGCAGGTCAATGGGTTTGACTTCTAGTCATTTCTGAGCTTCCAAGTTAATTCCAGTTTAAGGTAAACTCAGCCATTCCAGAATGTGAGAATACAATATATTAAATAGAGTCATCACAGAATATTAGCATCTCAGAATGTTAACTTGATTTTATGTGATAATTAATTGAATTTCCCAGTTATCCTATTCCTTTTGATGAGAATACTGTGAAATCACATTTTAAAAAAATGAAACCATTAAGGATTATTTATCTAACTTTTCTCTACTAATGGGGCCTCAGAAAAGGGCTCATTCTGCTTTGTTTTATCCCATCTTTATGATCGAAAAGGAACTTAGGAGCCCAGTGGAACAGAAGGGAAAATGGCTTGTGACTCAGAGCCAGCCCAGAGGTTGGTGCGGTTAGCAGTAAAGGGGAGAGGAAATGGGGTGCTAATGATATTAGAGAGAGAGGCTCTTCAGGAGAAAGCATTTATTT
Organism: Tonatia bakeri; assembly: GCA_004024845.1. Taxonomy (NCBI): domain Eukaryota; kingdom Metazoa; phylum Chordata; class Mammalia; order Chiroptera; family Phyllostomidae; genus Tonatia; species Tonatia bakeri. Next base: position 471,415 of record PVIA01000286.1, on the reverse strand, counting down.
CACAGGTTTCAGGAGAATTTCTGAGATAATGAATATTGGCGGCCGTGTCCATTTTGTGCAGGGAGCACTTTCCACAGCAACTGACTAGATGCCAACAGATGTGAAAGCAATAGTCCTTTGGATTCCAAATGCTGTCTCCTCTACAGGAGGAAGAATCAGAAAAGTCTCTTGTTCAGCGCATGTTCAGTACCCACAGCTACAGTGTTATAAATTACCGGACATCATTTTTTCCTTCAGAATCTGCCTAAGCTTGCCTTTCAGAATTTGTCTTTCTTTCTGAAACAACATGCCCTGTAGGCAGAACAACTATATATCCTAGAATTTGGAGAAAGTTCTGCTTTGGAATAAACTATCCTGTTGGAAACCCCTCCACACACACACATGTTAGATTGTGTGACAGTTTGGGGTTCAGAAAGCAGGGCCACCATAGATGCAGCCATTCCAGATGAATGCTACATTCCATCAACTCTCAGACGATTTGATCATCTAGTGTTTGCTGTAGTACCCCCTCCAGCTTGGCCCCCATGCACTGCTGTTTCCAAGAAAAAAGAAATATGGAGAAAGAAGGGCATTATGCCTATACACTATTACAGGAATACTGTGCTATACAATTTTTAAAGTACAGGCAAAAATGTCTTATTAAAAAAATTATACAACAGGTATTATAGAAAACTTAAAAATATAATCAAGTAAACTAAAGAAAAACACCCCGATCCTACCAACTGCACAGAACTATTCTCTAGTATTTATTTTAGATATATAAAAAATGTTGATATTCCTTTTGCATTAACAAAAAAGTGTGGCTCTCATAGCCATGAACTCCTCCTCCTCCTAATAGTCACATGCAGGGTTGTCACATTTCCTAGTTAGCAATGTATCGTGGACAACATTCTACATCACTAAATACATATATCTACATCATTCTTTTAATCACTTCATATAGCACTCGATGGTAAAAATATGCAATAAATTACTTAAAGCCCTTTGGACATTGTTATTTTCATGTTTTATTACTATCTACGATGCTGAGAAAAGGCACACTTTTCTTCACATAAAGCATTTGGCTGGTGGCATGGGACTTCGTCCTGTAGAATTCTGCAGATCCCCCGAAAGCTGCCAGGAATGTCAGCTTGCTGTAGCCTGTGATAGCCTGACACATCAAGGAAACACGAGCGGATCCCACTCTAATCTTGATTATCATTTGCCATTGGCTTTTCTTGTGTTTCTCAAGGATTCCCTGGTGTCCAGCCCAACTTTCCCGATCATCTCTTTGCCATTATTTTTTTGGCTGGATGGGTCAAGCGTTGTTCTGAGGTCCGTCTGTGGTTGAGTCTGTCTGGATCACATTTTCGGGTGGTGCATCCCACACCATGTCTGCTCCCTGGCTCCAACCAACAAGACTTTAAAGAGATTTCTAAAAAGGCTCAGAAAGTTTTTTGGATATCAAACAGCTTTTATAAAAATAACATTTTTATGACTTAAAATGTAAATGAATCAGAAACATATGGATTAAATTTCCTTTGAAATACCCAAGGGTTTAAAAACTGAAGAGAAGAGTGCTTGCAAAATGAGTTAAATCGAGCTTTGCCAAAAATAAAACATTTGAAAAATTGTTGGGGATGTTTTGCTGATCCCTAGGTGCTTGTGCTCATGCATTCTCCATTCTCTGTTTCAAAAGGACTGAGATGTTAAAATTTGGGTCACTCAATAAAATGTACTTCGGACTAGTTCAATGGGCATTTGGCTCTGTAGTTCAAGAACTGATTTCAGAAAGTCAATTTGAGATCAAATATACTTGAATTATGTCTTACTGTTTCAGAATGTTGCAAGCTTCTTTTCCAGCTGTGATCATGCCTGCCCCATGTGAAGGCCACTCCAAGAGAACTCAGACTAGGTTGGGAAACGACTGATCTATCTATCAAACAAGTCCAAATCAAATCAGCACTCCTCTCTTACGTTCCCTTTCAGTCAGTTACTCCAGTCTTTCCCTACTCTTCTGTCTTAGGTCAATACCCATAAAAGCAGAGCCTAAGACAGGGATTCTTGTGGAAGTGATTTATTGAGGAAGGGCTCTCAGGGGAAATCCATAAGGAAGTGAGGGAAACAGGTAAGGCAGGGGCAGAAGCTAAGCATAGATGTGGTCCAGCTGAAAACACTCCCCAGCCTGATCCTGCAGGGAGCTCCGAAACATAAATAGCTCCTCTGAGTTGTCCCACCTGGAGACATATCCCATATCAATCAGTGCTAAGCTGTCAGCTGCCCCTGGAAGGGAGACCATAACCTTTCTGCCTGCTTAGGGAGGGGAAGCTCCAGTCTCTCTGCTGAGGACAATCCTCAGGGCATTTCTCCAGACAGGAGTGTCACGTGTGAGTCTTAACTGACAAGACCCACGGCAGTTGGGGGTAGATGCCATGGGCTCTAAAGGGGGCTGGGCAGGTCATTACCAGTGTCTACTACCTCCTTCGTTCTCAATTCCTTAAAGATTCTTCTAATTCCTCTCTGTTTTACACTTTCCCACATTCAATCCATTTTTTTCTATTTTTTGTTATCTTTTTTTTTTTGCCTTTATCGTATTTACAGATTTCCTACTGCAATCACGTTAGTCTAAGTGTTATCATCTAGTATCTGGTTTACAGTAGTCATTTCCCAGCTGAATCTTCACTTTAGAATGTCCCTAACCCAGATCATTCCACACATTTCTAGATTACTGTTTTCCTCCAGACACCATTTTTTAATGTTTAAGAATTAATTGTACTTCTTAAATATCTATGGTTTCAAAAATTTTAAGATAAAGAATACATTAAAATCATAGGGATCATTGGTGTTCCATTAAGTGCTACCTGAATAACCTTAAGATAATAATTTTTCACTATATGTTTCTATGCTGAAGTAGATCATAATATGGAAGACTAAAGCCTAAGAAAGCTAATTTGAAACATATTGGTAAAATCCATCAGTTGTTAAGCTACAGTTTTACTTAAGTGATATAATATTTAAAACACTTAGGCCAGTGCCTGGTACGTTTTCAGCAAGTGTTGGCTAATATTGTCACTGTTGTTGCAGGGGTCTCACAGCTGGTCCCCTGGGTCCACCTTTGTCTTTCCCAGTAGTTGTTGTAGACAGAAACAAGGATGATCATGTTTAAACCCAAATCCTATCACTATATTATAGCCTTGCGTATATCCCTTCCCGATGTATTTACAATGAAACCCAATTTTACCTTAGTGTGTAAGACATAGTACAACCCTGCCCTGCCGACGCCTCCAACTTCAGCTCTAGCCACTGCCCAAGACGTGCTTCCAGCACACGGGTGGCCTTAAGTTCCTTCCCTGTCAATCTCTTTTCTGCCTCAGGGTTTTTGCACCTGTTGTTTCTTCTCCTAGAAAAGCTCTGCTCCTCCCACCCCCTTTTTGCATGACTAGATCCAGGGCTAGGGCTCAGTTGAAACATTTCCTTTTCAGAAAGTCCTTTCCTGGCTGCCTCATTTAGTCATTTGTTCAATAAGTATTTACTGAGCACCTATTCTGTGCCAGGTACTACTGCAGTCCCAGAAGAACTGTAACCAGAGAACTTACACATAAGCAAAGAGACAGAGTGAAAACAAAGTAAGCGAATTAGCTGTGGGTGCATGTGCATATGAGAAAGTAGAGGGGAGAAGGAGGTGGGGGTGGTGGGACAGAGCGACTGTGGTTCCTAAAAGGGCAGAGACGGCCTCCTCAAGGAAGAGATCTTTACTGGTGTGAAGACCTGATAGAGACCCAATAGGCCCTCGCTGCTGTATATTCCACATTTCAGTCGCTTGTGTTTTTTTCTTCTTAAAGTTACTTATTAAAGTTGAAAAGAAATAAAGTTGATAATTATACATTTTCTCTTTTGTCTGTTTTTGCCGCTAGATTGTAAATTTCATGTTTGTTTACTATTATATCCCCAGTATATAATACTGTACCAGTGTCTAAAAATTATTGATATATATATATTTATTCACTAAATATGTGAAGTTGTTTATTATTACTGAACCAAAAATTAGAAATCAGAGTTATTCTTCAATGCAGCTTATCATATTGGAACGAAATGAAATGCCTTGTGTGAAAGTACATTGCACAGAAGAGCCAAGTGGATTGTAATTGATTGAACTATAATGGTGTCTCCTACTTTCAGGACAGAGATGGGGCATAAATAAAAGAGAAATGCCATGGTTACCATCTTAGAACTCCATCACATTGCGGCAGAGAGCAAAAGCAGAGCCATATGGCACCTCTAGCCTCTGATTCCCGTAGCTCTCCCACCCGCTTCTTCCAAACATAAAAAAAAGAACAGAAACACCACCAACATTTCCAGGTCTATCCCCCTTTCTCCAGTGAATGCCTCAGGTACTGAGAGGATTAAGACCAAACCATAAAGCACATCCACAATTCAGAAACCTAAGAGGTAGCCCTGCGTTTTTGTACCTTCAGGTCTGTAGCTGGAGAGTACCCACCCCGACAAGGCTCCTGACCGTGTTATTCTAAGGAAGGCCAAGAAGACAAATTAGGAAGTTCTAGGCCACGAAGTCAAGGGAAGTACAGTGTCTTATAAATTATTCTAATGGATGTATTCAGAAAGAAGAGTTATAAATTCATTTAGATTACTGAGGAAAAATGATCCAGCAAATTGTATTCCAGGTGGAGTAGAAAGGTTCACAGTTTGGTCAGGGCTCTGCTAGGGACTTGAGATACGGGCAGTATTATTTTATTGCATGTTTCTTGGATAAGGCTATTAAATATCTCGTAATGCTTATTTATTGACCATGTATATTTTCCCTTATGTAAACTCTCTGTCCAAACTTTTGCCTATTGGTATATTGGGGTTTGGAGTGTATTTTATTTATCTGAATACATGTTTTATAATTTTTGTCTATCTTTTCACATTTTGTAATTTTTTATTGTTGTTCAAATACAGTCGTCCACAAACACCCCCCCGCCCTGTTACTCTCCCCTCCCCTACCTGCCCCCATCTCCCACCTTCAGTCCTCCTCTCCCGTTGTCTTTGTCCATGGCTCCTTTATACACGCTCTTTGACGACCCTTCCCCTTTTTCCCCATTACCCTCCTCACCCCTCCTCTCTGGTTACTGTCAGTTTGTTCTTTATTTCCATGTTTCTGGTTCTATGTTGCTCGCTTGTTTGTTTTGTTGATTAAGTTCCACTAACAGGTGAGATCATATGGTATTTATCTTTCTAATTTTGGTTTATCTTTTAATATTTAATATATATTTTAATATGCAGAGGTTTTTCTTTTGATCGATTTGTAAGCCAAATTTTAGGGGATTGTGATTTGTCTTGTGCAAAGTCTGCACATTAATTAGGACAAAAAATAATCCTTAGCAAAATTTGGTCTATTGTTGAGGCATATGCCTTGTAGCTACATTTTTAAATAAACTTTTTATTTTGAGATAATTGTAGAAGCACATTTAGTGTAAGAAATAACATGCACAGATTGTATGCATCATGTACCCAGTTTTTCCAAGGGTTATCATCTTGCAAAACTATAATGCAATATCACAAACAGGTTGTTGACCTTGCTACAGTCCAGATGCAGAACATTTCCATCACCATGAAGACCCCTCAGGTTGCCCTTTCAGGTCCACAGCCCCTCTCTCCCAGTTGGATCATTTCCCTCACCCTAACAACCACTGACCTGCTGTTCATGTCTGTAATTTTGTCATTTCAAGAATGTTATAAATGGAATTACATAGTATGTGACCTTTGGGTTTGACTTTTGCACACAGCATATATTTTTCTGAAGATTTATTCAAGTTGCTCTGTGTACTAATAGCTTATTCTTTAAATTCTTTTCTAGGTAGACCATCATGAATTTTCCTTTCCTTCCTTGCTTTTATTTCCCATTCTTGTCTTATTGCACTGAGTACACCTTCCAGCACAGTGTTGAATAAGAGTGGAACATACAGAGATTTCTTTTCCTGAATCCAGGAAAGCATTCAGTCCTTCATCATTAAAGATAATGTTAGTTTTAAGTTCTTTATAAGTGTTCCTTACCAAGTTGAGGAAGTTTGCCTGTATTCCTATTTTTATTTTACTTATTTATTTTAAATTATAGCTGATTTATAATATTTTATTAATTTCAGGTGTACAGAGTAGTGATTAGAAATTTATATACCTCTTATGATGACAACCTTAATAAATCTAGTACCCATGTGGCACCACACACAAATATTACAATATTGTTGACTGTATTCCCTCTGCTGTACTTTACAGCACCAAAATTATTTTTATAACTGCCAATTTGTACTTAATTTCTTTTATCTGTCCCCACCCATTCTGCTTCCTGGTAACCATCGGTCTGATCTCAGTACCAACAAATTTGTTTCTGTTTTGTTTGTTTATTTTGTTTTTTTAGATTCCACATATAAGTGAAATCATATGGTATTTTTCTATGTGTGCCTTATTTCAATTAGTGTAATACGCTCTAGGTCCATGTCTCTATTTTTATTTTTCTGAGAGTTTTTATCATGAACGAGTCTTGAATTTTCTCAGATGCTTTTTCTGCATTGATTAAAGCAATCATGTGATGTTGTTGAGTTCTTCCACATTCTTACTGGTTTTCCTGTCCAGTTATTCTATCAATTGTTGAGTGAGAAGTGATGAACTTTTTGACTATAATGAGTGGATTTTTATTTATCCTTTTATACCTATCAGGTTTGCTTCATGTGTTTTAACTGTTTTTTGTTGCACCTTCTTTTATAAATGTCGTGTCTCCTGAGCAGACCGACAGCTTTGCTGTCATATACTGCCCCTTTCTGTTTCTGGTAACTGTCTTTGTGCTGAAGTTTACGTCAATATTAGTGTATCGTATTGCTTCCTGCTTTATTTTGATTAATGTTTTCATGCTATATCCTTTTCTTTTCTTTTACTTTCAGCCTGACTATATTATTATCTGTGAAGTGAGTTGCTTTTAAACAGCATATCGTGGATCATGGTTTTTAATTCACTCTGCCAATGTTAGTCTTTAAGTGGTTGCTTTAGTTATTACAATTTACCTACACAATTTACCATACTCTACCAGTGTGTCACATTACTAGATATTTCATGTTCTTTTATCCTCCCTCATCTACAACATGATTCTGTTAAATCTTACCTCTACACACACTTAGAACCATACCAGACAGTGCTATAATTTTTATTTTGGTATCAGTCATCATTTAGAAAATTCAAGAGAGTTAAACCTTTCGTATTTAGCCAAAATTTTGCTTATCACCTTCTTTCTTTACTGAAATTCCATGATTCCTTTTATTGTCATTGTCATTTCCTTTGCATTCAGAGAACTTCAATTAACCTTCTCTTATGGTACGTATGTTGGTGATGAATTCTTAATTTTCCTTAATCTGCAGATGTTTCTATTTTCCCTTTATTCTTAAAGAATACTTTTACTGGGTATAAGATTCTGTATTGGCAGTTGATTTGTTTTAGCACTTGAAGAAATATTGTGTTGCTTCCTTGTCCTCCCCTTGGTTTCTGATGAAAAATTTACTGTCACTGAAATTGTTTCCCCCTATAAGTAGTACATGTTTTTTTCTGGCTGCTTTCCATATTTAGTGTTCAGAAGTTTAATTATGATGCATCTTGGCAAGAATTTCTTTGACTTGTCCTATTTGGGGTTTCCTAGTTTCTTGAATCTGTAGGTTTAAGTCCCTTGCAAAATCTGAAAAGTTTTCAGTCATTATTTCTTTGAATATTTTTTCAACTTCTCCCCCTTCTCTTGTCTCTTTCTAGCAATCTAATGATATGAGTATTAGATCTTTTAGTATAATTCTATAAGTACAAGGCTCTGTTCATTTTTCCAGTCTATTTTCACTCTTTTTTCAGGTTGAATAATTACTACTGTTCTATCTTCATGTACACCAACACTTTCCTCTGTTTCTTTTGTCCTGCTGTTGACTCCACCCACTGAACTTTGCATTTCAGTTATTGTAGTTTTCAGTTCTAAATTTCCTATTTGATTATTCTTCATATCTTTTGTTTCTTTTGTATTTTTTCACTTATTTCAAACACGTTCATAATTGCTTGCTGTAGCATTTTTACCATGGCACCTTAAAATCTTTGTCAGATAACTCTAAGTGTTCTCAGTATCAATCGTCATTTTCCACTCAGCTTGAGAACTTTCTCATTCACAGTATGCCTAGTAATTTTTAATTTAATCATGGACATTTTATGTCATGAGACTCTGATTTTTATTTAAACATTTATTTCAGCTAGCTTGTCTAATATTGCTCTTGCAGCAGGTGGTGAAGCACCCCTAGTTACTACAATGTGGAGGCGGAAGTCCAGGTTCCCATTCAGCCTTGCTTACACCCAAGGTGATGGGCTCCTTGTTAGTGCTAAGCACACTTCAAGTCCAGTTCTCCCCATTGCCTCCACTGACACCATGGTAGAGGGGGCCTCATCACTAAAGGGTGACGGCGAATGTCCTGACTTTCCATGAGGCTTATTCTACCACCACCTGTAAATGGGGGAAGAAGTGCTTCATTAATGCTGGGTAGCTACTGAAGTCCAGCCTTCCCACCTGGTCTCCCCTAACACTGAAGATAGGGCCTCTTTACATTTCTGTGGGAATAATGGTGCACCTTCCTTCTTTGACATGACTTCTATAGGGGTGTGGGGGCACTTTGTTGCAACTTCTTGGAGGGGAAATCTAGCTTTTCCACTTAGTCTGTACTGATATTGGTGGAGCCATTATTTTATTGTCCTTTGGCTGGAGTAGATTATCTAAGTCTTCACTTTCCAGGCTTCCTCTATCCTGATGCTTGGCTACAGATAGCAGACTTTTGTTGGGGATGGATATCCTGGGTTATGCACTTGGCATTCCCAGGTTGCCAACTTCTTAAGCCCCAAGAGTGGGATATAAGAAAGAAAAACAAAGAAACAAAAACCAACCAAAAACCTCTACTAATGCAACTCATATTCGTCCTTAGGACTTGAGATTCTGAGCCTATCTGCCTTTTTTCTTTCAGAGTCTTCCTATTTTGTTTTATATAGTGTCCAGGATTTTTAGTAGAGGAAAGAACAAGAAGAAGTGTCTCTACTTCATATTCCCTGAAGTGGAAACATTTTACTACTAGTGGGGCTTTGATTACACAACCCTATGTAACTTGGTGATCTGGTGAGCTGGCTCGAATGAATGTGGAATTTTAAAATCATGGTTGCCCAATCATGGCTTCATTAACCTTATGGTAAAGGCCCAGATTTTGGAATCAGACAATGTGGCTTCTCCATTTTTGGCTGGGTGGTCATGATAAAGTTACTGAACTGTTTCTGTACCTCTGTTTGTTCACCTGCAAAATGGGAATATATGAACTCCCTGAGGAGAAATCTGTTGTCATAAAATTATTTTTCTTAGTAAGTAAGTTGTCAATTTTCTCTGGTTGCTATCCAGATTTTTTTTTTTTTTGGCCCTCAGTTTCCAGAAGTTTAATTATGATGGATTTCTTTGGTTTATCCTGTTTGGAGTTCTCCCAGGTTCTTGACCCTTTAGAGTTACATCTACAATAGAATTAAATGTGTTAATATGCAAACCCTTTATGATAAATATAACATTTATAAGAGTATCTGCCTCATAAGAGCCATATAAGTGTTAGCCATTAATATTACTAGTACCTCCTTTCTTCAAGGTGGAAACTAAGAAAATAGGAATTAAATATGGGCTTTAGTTAATAATAACATATCAGCATTAGTTAACTAACAGCAATTAATATACCATACTAAAATAAAACATCAATAATAGAGAAAATTGGCCGTGGGGTTTATAAGGGAACTCTCTGTTAGCTCTGTGCTTTTTTCTGTAAGTCTAAACCATTCCAAGCAAAAAGTTTACTTTAAAGCATGCTTGTGGGACAAATGGGTGAATGGCAGGGCCACTCAAAATAGCAAACAAGGGTAGAGATTTTAAATATGTGTGTAAAGAAGAGAATTTTATAGAAAATTTCTTATTTTGATAGTTTTAAAACATAGATGAATCACTTATTATTTTATTTTTCATTGCAAAACTAGATGCAAAGAGGAGTCAAAGAGTGTGGACAGCATGTGGCTGACAGCATTGATTTCAGTTAATAACTTATAATCATAATTAGACTAGGGTCAATGAGCCAAGATATTGGAACTATTTTTCCAATAGAATAATTACCTTAACTCAGGCCAAGGAAATATTTGGGGGGATGTGTGGTTAGAATAGTAAATAGACCCACTGAAATTATTAATCAGTTTATACAGCCATGGCCCCAAACCACAGAATTAACTGGCTCAAATGAGAAAATTAAACCAGCAAAAAGAGGTTTTAATTTATTTTCATAATTATGTTGATTTGATTACTGAAAAATATATTTTAAATTCATTTTGCTATAGAATCATCATAAAGCAATGCATGTCATACAATTGTTAATTGTTTTTCATAATGTACTTAAATAATATCAACTTTTTACATCTGCAAATATTTCCCAGTAATCTAATGATGATACACTATGTAGTACTGTTTTTTCCAAGACATTTTTACTCACTTAATGATTCATTTTTGCCAATTGAAAGTTATTTTCCCTTCTTTAAAATTACATGTATTTAGTATCAAAATTAAAAGATATATAGAAATTTAAAAAGCTATCCATAATCCCATTGCATTGTTAAAATATATTTCATATTAAGCTCTTTCTTTCTTTCTTTCTTTCTTTCTTTCTTTCTTTCTTTCTTTCTTTCTTTCTTTCTTATTGTTGTTCAAGTACAGTTGTCTCTATTTTTCCCCCACCACTTTCCCCCACCCCATCTACCCCTACCTCTCACTATCCCCCTCAATCCCTCAATCCTATCCCCCTTTGGCTTTGTCCATGGTTCTTTATACATGTTCCTTGATGACCCTTCCTCTTCTTCCCCCTGTTATGTCCCTCTCTCTCCTTTCTGGTTACTCTCAGTTTGTCTATTTCAATGTGTCTCGTTATATTTTGCTTGCCTTTTGATTAGGTTCCACTTATTGGTGAGATCATATGATCATATGGTATCTGTCTTTCACCATCTGGCTTACTTCACTTAGCATAATGCTCTCCAGTTCCATCCATACTGTCACAAAGAGTAGGAGCTCCTTCTTTCTTTCTGCTGTGTAGTATTCCATCCTGTAAATGTACCATAGTTTTTTGATCCACTTATTTACTGATGGGCACTTAAGTTGCTTTCAGCACTTGGCTACTGTAAATTGTGCTGCTATGAGTGTTGGGGTGCATAAGTTCTTTTGAATTGGTGTTTCAGGGTTCTTAGCATATAATCCCAGCAGTGGAATTGCCAGGTCAAAAGGAGTTCCATTTTCAGTTCTTTAAGGAAATTCCATACTGTTTTCCACAGTGGCTTCACCAGTCTGCATTCCCACCAATGATACACTAGGGTTCCCTTTTCTCCACAACCTTGCCAGCACTTGTTGTTTGTTGACTTGTTTATAACGGCCATTCTTACCCATGAGAAGTGGTATTGCAATGTGGTTTTAATTTGCTTCTCTCTGATGACTAGTGATACTGAGCATCCTTTTATATATTTATAGGCCCTGTATATGTCCTCCTTGGAGAAATGTCTGTTCAGATCCTTTGCCCATTTTTGAATTAGATTGTTTGTCTTCCTGGAGTGGAGTCCTGTGAGTTCTTTATATATTTTGGAGATCAAACCCTTGTCTGAGATATCATTGGCAAATATATTTTTCCATATGGTTGGTTCTCTTTTCATTTTGGTGATGTTTTCTTTAGCCATGCAGAAACTTTTCATTTTGGTCAAGTTCCATTTGTTCATTCTTTCCTTTATGTCCCTTACTCTAGGAGACATATTGGTGAAAATATTGCTGTATGGAATATCTGTGATATTCCTTGCTATGTTCTCTTCTAGGACTTTTATGGTGTTGCAACTTATATTTAAGTCTTTTATCCAACTTGACTTTATTTTTGTGTATGGGGTATGTTGGTGATTGAGTTTCATTTTTTTGCATGTAGCTGTCCAGATGTCCCAACATTATTTGTTGAAGAGGCTATTTTTACTCCATTTTGTGCTTCTCCTCCCTTTGTTGAATATTAATTAACCATACAAACTTGGGTTTATTCTGGGCTCTCTATTCTGTTCCATTGATGTATGTGTTTGTTCTTATGCTAGTACCAGACTGTTTTGATTACTGTGACCTTGTAATATAGTTTGATGTCAGGTACTGTGGTTCCTCTTATTTTGTTCTTCTTTCTCAAAATTTTTGTGGCTATTTGGGGTCATTTATGGTTCCATACAAATTTTTGAAATGTTTGTTCTATACTGTGAAATATGTCATTGGTATTTTAAAGGGATTGCATTGAATCTATAAATTGCTTTGGGTAGTGTGGACATTTTGATGATGTTAATTCTTCCAATCCATAAACATAGTATATACTTCCATTTATTTGTGTCTTCCTTAATTTTTTTCTTCAGCATTGTGTAGTTTTCTGAGTACAGGTCTTTTACCTCCTTGGTTAGGTTTGTTCCTAGGTACTTTGTTTTTCTTGTTTCTATCATATTAAGCTTTGTTATTCCTTGTTTTTGAATTATAATCATGACTATATGTATATTCTATTTGTGTTCTACTTAACTTACATGAGCATTTTTTCATGCTATTTAAAAATTTTAATAATTAATTTTAAGTACTATGACATATTAAATCAGTAATTATGATTTACTAATGTATTATCCTACTAGATATTTAGAGTTTTTCTCAGTGCTATTTTATTCACCCATACATGTTTCAATTCCAGAAGACAAGAACAAACTGAATGATTTTTTTTTGTATCTTTGTATGTGATGTGACTGTAGCAGTCTTATATTTTAAATTTAAGAAAGAAACATCTAGGGTCAAACCCTCAAATATGAAGGTCTAAAATATAAATGTATTTTTAAACTGCCCACTTATTCTGAATCTCATTCATCTCTCTTAGCTTCCTAAGGATTGAGCGCATGTCTGGTTAGCTAGATAGTCAGCCCCCTGTATCCACAGTTTGATCATTCTTGAATTCAACTAATTTCAGATGGAACATATTTGGAAAAAAAGGTTACAAAGCTACTGATGTGTACTACATACTTAGGCATTTGTGCTGAATATGTGCAGTCTATTTTTCTTGTCATTATTACCTGAACAATAGAGTGTAACAATGATTTATAAAGCATATATGTTATATGAGGTATTATAAGTAACCTAAAGGTTATTTAAAGTATATGGTAGCATATGTACAGGTGACATGCAAACACTAGGCCATTTTATGTGAGGGACTTGAGCCCCCACAGATTTTGGTGTCCATGGGGATCGTGTGACCAGTCCCCTACAGACACTGTGGATGGCTATGTAACAAAGTAGCAAACACACTGCATTCCCAGACATCACAAAACAGTTGCCTATAAGTCAAGACCTCAGGCTTCAGCCTCACTCTCTCACACAGTATCAGTCTCACAGGGAAAACAGTTGTCTGAGCAACCTCTAAGCCACGCTCATATTGAACATCTGAAACCGAGTCTGTGGTGATGTTTGATGGGGCAAGAGCAGGCATGGAAATGGATGCCAAGTCAGGATCACCAATTAGTTTCCTACCAAGCCAGTGAGCAGGCTTCTCAAAGTTGTAGTTACCTCTGGCAGACATTTCATATTACTAAAGACTCCTTTTGTATTGGAAGACAATGAATGTTACCTTAATTTTTCAGCGTTTCACTATTCACTAATTGCCACATAACACGATAGGGATATCTTCACATATTCTTACCCAGTGTCTATGCCACTTTGGTGCACCCTTATAACTCCCCATGTTACGTCAACATTATAATGGCATGCTGGGCTTAGAAATAATAGCCACTTCTTCGGCCTCCAAGTGTGCATCTAAAGCATTGAGTCTAAAAGGTCTACTGCTGATAAGAAACACAGGGTGATGGATTTCTTTTTTTTTTTTTTTTAAGATTTTATTTATTTTTTTAGAGAGGGAAGGGAGGGGGGGGGAGAGAGAGAGAGAGAGAGAGAGAGAGAGA